>VXBC01011643.1:233633-244986 GCA_013399945.1 Ploceus nigricollis
CCAAAACGAAGAGGAAGTTAGTGTCAGGGTCTCCTCCCCCAGAATGCAACCCATGGCCCGTAGCCAGAGCTGGGGAGGATCGAGGGCACGGAGAGGATGCAGGAGGTTCTATGGGAACAAGAGGTTATATGGGGAGGGGGCTCAGGAAGAAGGCAGAAGGCTCCTCGGGGTTGGGGTAGGATGCTGCGCACATCAGCCCCGGGGTGCTGGCCCGGGCGGCCCCCCCGCATCCCTCCTCTCTGTGCAAATCAAAGCCCTTTCCACCACACAAGGCAGCGACGCGGATTGTGCTCGATGCAAAGCAGATTGTCGTGACAATTGGCTCGGTAGCCACGCAGCCCAGCCCTGGGGCGCTGCCCGAGCCAGGGCCTGGGGAACAGACTGCAACTTTAGGCTCCCGGCGCCCCAAGACATCACACTGATGCACGGCAGGAGGTGCCAGCCACGGGCAGTCCTGTGCACTAGCCCTTGGAAAGGAAGGGTGGGAATTCGGCGGCAACACACGTGGGGCGTTTTAAATTCCTCGAATTTGTGTGTGCACCCATGCTCTGTTTGTCATTGGGGTGTTTTTTTTTTTTTTCCCTCTTATGGACAGCCAAAAATATTCTTTAGAAAACCGTGTTTGCCCCAGGTGGATGCGCTAGTGCCAATGGCTCTGCCAGCCGGCCGAGTCAGTAGGCGAAGCCCTCCGCGTAGGGAAGGCTGCCGCAGGGATCCATCTCCAGGAGGAACGCCGGGCTGTCCTCAAAGTGTGTCAGGGGCACCGTCTCCTCCTCTGGCACCGGGCAGTCAGGCTCTGTCTTCAGGAAAGGGCGCTGGTTGTCGGGATAGGCCATGGAAAAGAGGGCGTCGGGGTCACAGACGAATTTATAGACGTACCGCTCGCCGGCAACCTGCAGGGAGGAGCGAGGGGGTGAGAGGGGCCCTGAGCATTACCCCTGCCCTGGGGAAGCACCACACACCTCACATCGGACCTAATCCCTCTCCTGCTGCACCCTGGGACAGCAGGGGACCGTCACACCCTGCTGTGACCTCACCTTCTGCATGATGCCCTTCTCGTAGTAGTAGCGCAGGGAGCGGCTGAGCTTGTCGTAGTTCATGGCCGGTCGGTTCTTCTGGATGCCCCAGCGCCGTGCTACCTACGGGGAGAGAGGTGGCAGCCGTCAGGGCTCCAGCCAGGGCTGGCACAGGGATTCTCAGAGGAAATCACAACTGAAGTGCAGGCTAGAGGCTTGTTTGAGGGGGCTGGAGCAGCTGGAGGGAAGGTGTCACTGTGGTCTGGGAGTGGTTCCCTGCCTGCCATGATAAATGCTCCGGCTGTGACCACACAGCCACCACCAGATCAGGGGCCAAATCAAAAGTCATTTCATTAGGCAGAGCCTGCCAAAAACACTGCTTCAAAATACCACAATTTCCATGCATGGCGCAAGAGATATTATGGGTAATTACCCACAATGCGCAGCTCGGTCTGGCCACAGCTGCTCTCAATTACTCCCCAAACAGCTCCTTCCTCTGTGTCACCCTCCCGTGGAGCCGTGTGGTTCCAGCACAGAGCTGCTGCTGGAAACCCAGGGCAAAGGATGGGAGCAGCCTGGGAAGGAGGAAACTGCTGCTGGAAACCCAGGGCAAAGGATGGGAGCAGCCTGGGAAGGAGGGAGCCGTGGCAGAGCAGCAGAACTCAGCAAGGCACAGCACAGAGGCAACACCACCAGAGCTGGTGACCACTGCCAGCTTTGGGAGCCAGCACACGCTGTGCCAAGAGGCAGTGGGAGATACTAAAGGCAAATTTCTACAGCTGACTGGGGAGCAGAGATACGTGTCTCGCCTCAAGTGCGAGTTGCATGGGAAGGATCCACTCCTGCATCCCCACAGGCACTCCCCAGCTCCAGGGCAGCACCTCTCATACCTCCTCAGGCTCAATCAGCTTGAACTCCATGCCCCGGCCGGTCCAGGCGATGAAGTGGGCGTTGGCAGGGTCATCCAGGAGGGTGACCAGGAACTGCCAGAGCTGCAGGGAGCCGCGCCGCTGGTAGGGAGGGCCCTCACGGTACAGGGTGGGCTCCTGCTTCACTTTACCTGCTTGCACAAAGACACCTGGTTAAACAGCCTGGCTCTGCCCCTCTCCCAGGCTGTGTCACCAGCAGGAGACACGTACAACAACATGGGTCATCCCTGTGCTGAGACACCTGAGCAGGATCAGGCCATGGGGTGGGAGAGGTGCTGGGGATGGTGCTGCAGGCAGGTAGGTGTCAGTGACAGAGATGGAGCATGGCAGTGATGCCAAGTTGCCACGTGGGATGATGCTCAGCAGCTCTCAAGAGCACCATGCCAACACTGCTTGGCTTTATAAGCAAGGCACTGCAGATCCCAGCACCCCCACATCTTCCTCCATGAGCCCCAGTTCCCCTGCAAGCCTCCTCTGGCTCCAGACTCTTACCCTCCAGCCTCTCAGGTACCACGCATGTGTCATCAAAATACAATCGTGTGTCCTTTTCATAAGAAAATCCTGTGGGGAAAAGACCCTTGGTGAGCATAGGGCCCCTCCACTACGCTGGCTGGACCCCAGAAAACCCTGGCTTGGCTGAACCCAGCACAGGACCCCATGCACAGCTCTGGGAGCAGACCTATTCCCAGTTCCTTCAGTGGCTGAGCACTGTGCAGCTCTGCCCCCCACACTGCTCCCAAACCCTGTTAGCAGCTCTGCATTATCCCAGATTCCACAGTGCTGCCGTGCCCTCACAGCACGCTCACAGGGGCTGCTGCCAGCATGTGTGGCTCTCACAGGCCCCATGGTGGGTGTTTTCTGGGTGTCCAGGGAGTGCTGCCTGCCACAAGGGAGGGGTGGGATGGGGCCACAACAGGGGGACAGTGGGGGTCACTCACCGTCATGGCTGTTGGGGAAGACATTCCCCCGTAGGTACGAGGACTGGCAGTTAGGCACTTCTGAGGGGGAAATGAAATTACATTAAGGCTGTAAACCCTGTGGGTGCCACCATGGATTTGGCAGCATATTCTTTACCCCAAGCATGTCCTGCAGTGACGTCTGGGAACCTTCCCCCCCTCCTCATGCTCCCTGGTCCACTACATCCACCCTCAACACTGGGGAAAAGAAACCCAGTATCATTTGGGGTGGCACTGGAATTTAGACTGGAGCAGCTCGAGTTTTCACAGGCCCCACATGAAGGGAGGCACTGCTGCACCTCCCCTACCATCTGCTTGGCTGTGCCACCCTCCATCCCGAGGTTGGGGTATTTTTAGGTCCTAAGGCGATTAGAGGATTTTTCCGTGATGCTGGTAGGGTCCAGCAGCCAGCAATCACAGCTGGCCCTAGGCCAAAGCCAAGGAGGGACCCACCAGGCACTGTGGGGCACCTCAGCCTGTGGCTACAGCCCCAACCACACCACTGGCACCAGGTGAACTCCTGCTGTATCCCCTGGCTTTGGAAAAGGAGGACAGAGAGGAAAGAAAGAGGCAAAGCAGTATCCCAGCACCACAGGAGCTCCAGGGTGACACAGCTTCCACCGCCTGAGGCTCAACCCTGCCCCTGCCATGCTGAAGGCAGAGATGCTCTGCTCCCTGGAGTGTCACTGGTGTAACCCCACCCTGGCTGTCCCCTGACCCACACCCACCTGAGTCAATGCAGTAGTCCCGGGGCTCCTGCTTGATGCCCATGGGGGGCTGGAAGCTGTGGCCGGGGGGACCGGGCAGGCCAGGGCCGCCGTGCTCGTAGAGAGGGTCGTGGTACTCCTGCTTGAATCCCTGAGGGGGGCGGGGGGCAGCAGGGCCCAGGGGCTCCGACAGCTGCCGGTGGTAGATGGGGCGGCTGTCCCCCGGCACCCCGGCCTGCGGCGGGAAGGGGTGGCAGGGCTCCGACAGCTGCCTCTGAAACCTGGGGGACAAGGACGTGGCATTACTGAGGAGTGGGGGTCAGCTCCCACCCCAAACCAGAACTGCCTGACAGCTGGGTGCCTTCAGCCTGGGGTGCTCCCACAGCAGGCTGGGATGGTTCCTCAGAAGCACAGCCACCACAGGGGCTCATCCCATGGGAACCCAGCGGGGAGCTGAGAAGCCCTGTGCCCCTCTAAGCACTGAGGACCCCGAGATGGAACAGCAGGATAACACATGGGCCACCACAGTAAAGCACTCTGGCCTTCAGGTATCTGGAAAGGAATGAGAAAAAGAACAAAAACCCACCCCCCAACGCTGATATCTCTGTAAACACTAAAATCTGTCCCAGCGTGGGGGCAGGGGCCAGGGATGCTGTGCATGGGTGGGCGCTTACGCAAAGCCAAATCCACTCCGCGGCTCCAGCCGGCTGCTAATCCGCCCGCGCAGCTGGGATTAAACCTTGAACTCGACAGCAGGGAGCACTATTTTGGGCTCCGTGGTGCTGCCACCACTGCTCTGACAGCACCGTTTCTGCTGGTGGCGGTGGACGAGGGACCATCTCGAGGGGGTGCTGCCACATCCCCTCGTCCTCCGGCACCTTGAAAGGTGATCTTGGATCTCCGTGCCGGCTCCTCTCAGCCGGCCTTGCACCATTTGGCTTTGTAACCCGAGCCCTCCCAGCTGCCGGGCTGGGATTACTCCATTTCCGAGCCATGTCCCTCTGCCCTTCCTGAATGAAACCCAAGCCCGTGCTGGCACAGTGCTTCCCAAGGGGTCGCAGCCAGCCCCCTGCGCAGCCTGAAGGTCACACGGAGCCCCGCTTTGCTGGGGAGGGATGCTTGCCTGCCGTGGGCACATTCCAAGGGCTTCCTTGGCCCCACTGCATGGCCTTTGCCAGGCTGCCACATCTTGTCCCATGCCCACAGGGGTGACACGGTGGCTGTCACAGCCACCAAAGGCCATCCAGAGGCCACAAGCAGAGCACCTACTGAGAGTACCCATAGGAGCAAAGCCAGGGTGAGGGAAGGGACTGGCAGAGCCTCCAGGGACGTGGGAGTGATGGGGAGTGAAGCCACCACCCAGAGAGGAAGGAGGGAACAGGGGTCTCCCACCACAGCCCACAAAATCATGGTGATGCCCTGGGGAGCTCTGGACCATCCCCAGCCCGGGGTGCACGGCAGGACAGAGATGGTCACAGCTCCACAGCTCAACAGGGCTTGGCTTGGGAGGCAGAGCTGCAGTGGGTGGGAATGAGGAGAGCAGAGCCCTAACTCAGGACCAGCACCTGTAGGAACTGGGGTGGATGCAGGAGTCAGCCTCTGCCTGTCTTGCCTTTCCCAAGAGGGAGGCAAAGGCCCTGCCCGATGTTCAGGGAGTGGAAGGAGCAGTTCCCTGTTAGCAGGACAAAGAGCCAGAACATCTTGGTAGGAAGTGGCAAGTTTTGCCACATGGGACCACAGGTGACAACATCTGGCCCACGAACTGCAACCGCAGCACGGGGACAAAAGCACAAGCACTTCTCTTCCTGCCCCACACTTTGGGACCACGGACCCGCCCCAAGAGCCCCCATAAAGCCCCAAGGACTCCTGCGGTCACTGCATGGGGGCTGCCTTACCTGTGCTCTGCGGGGAATTGGTTCTCAGACATCATCTTTGGCATGTGCATGGGCGGGTGCGGCGGCCGCGGCACGGCGAAGGGCGGCTGCTGCTGCTGCTGAGGGACAGCACCGCGTGGCACAGAGTGCCCGGGGGCGCTGCAGGCAGCGGTGTGCCCGTGCTACCTACCAGCAGTTGTAGAGGCACTTGTCCCCATAGCCGGCGCAGAGAGCCTGCTCGTGGCTGCAGGAGGACAGCTCCGAGGACGGGCTGGGCAGCTCCCGCTTGATCTTTGCCGGAGGTGGGGCGTGCAGGACCACTGCAAGGACACCGAGGAGGACACAGGCTCACCCACAGGGGAGAGGGCGATGGGAGCATCACCACTGCGAGCATCAGCTCTCTGCTTGGGAATAAGGTGCTGACTGATGCCCTGGGAGCACTCAGCGACTGAACCAGGGTGACACGGTGCCCTGCCAGACCCCAGCACTGACAAAGAAGTGAGCCAGGGTGGCAGGGGAGGGCAGAGCTGGGACAGTCACAGCAGCCCAGGACATTGCTCTCAGAAGGAGAATTGCTACGAGGGCTGTGAGGCAGCTTGACAACAGCCTTAGAGGAGACACCACCAGCCCCTCAGCGAGGGGAGCAGAGCCCAGGCAGCACAGGCAGTGGCTGCCTCCCTGAGACACGGAGCAAGGGATGAGGGGGCTTGACAGATTGGAGCTCCAAGGCCCCATAAACACCAGCCCACTGGCCCTCACAGGGGCATACCCACTTGCAGAGGTTTTAAGCAGCATCCACCTTCCCACAGCCGAGGTGGTCCAATGGGATCTAGTCCTAGGGTCCCACAATTGTATGAGCTCAAGTGACAAACATCCCATTAAACCCAAGCCCTCTCCACCCACTCCCAAGCTCACTTGCTATATATATAATTATAAACTGAGTAATATACGCTTAAGCTAATTAATTTCTAAAAGCAGGCGCCCTAGGAAAAGGAAAGCGCCTCAGAGATCTGTACCTAAATAGTGCCCCAGAGGAGAGCCAAGACTAATCGGAAGTGGAGTATTAGCTTCATGGGAAGCCTAAACACAGCCCAGCTACACTGGAGAGGAGCAAATAGCTCCAGGACAACTGTTCACAGCTTGCCAGGTAATTAGCTGCTCCCCTAATTTGTCAAAACCTTTAAAGAGCTGCTGACTCCCCTTTCTACCCATCCCCCCCTAGCAAGGCCTCAATACAGCTGGTACCAAGGGCATAAACCCCCCCTGCCCCTCCCCGAGAAGGATTTGAAACACAAAGCCCAGCGCTGAGCCAGCACAGCCCCCCACACGCCTTCCACCCAAGCCGGATTTATCCCACTCCTCCTTCCCCCCTCCCCAGCGAGGTTTTGCCACTCTCAGCACTTCCAGCCTTAAAAGGGGGCCAGCATGGCAGCAGCAAAGCACAGGCACCCCGTGAGCCATGGGAAAGCAAAGGGGAACTGGCTTTGGAAGGGCTCCAGCTGCCTATCGCGGGCACGGCTCTCCCAAACAGGCCCCGTGTTGTTGGAGCGAGTTGTTTTTCCGCCAGTCGTACAATGGGGTCTGGTTATTCATTGAAAAAAAAAAGCCTCCAGTCCCTGAGCAGGCACCACCCTCCATTCACAAACACTTCGCAGCGCTCCATTCATGTGGCTGAGGGAGGGAAAAAAAAAGAAAGGAAAAATTTCCCCAGAGCTTAGCACTGCCATTCAAAAAAAAAGGGAAATGAGCCTTAAGATCCTAACAGAGACCAGCTGTCCAAGCCGGGACTCTGTGCAACGTTTGGATTCCTTACACAAACACTGCGGGGCCGGCCGGCGCTGCTCAGCACGACCAGCTCCTGTGCCAAGCTCACGGCCAGCGAGGCTGGAGGAGTCTGGGGGGCATGGAGGTGCAGTTTTTGGGGGGGAAGAGGTGCAGTTTTTGCACTGGGTTTGGGTGCCAGCAGCGAGCAGCCAGGTGGGAGGAGCTGCCCTGCCCCAGCACCCAACACCTCAAAGGAACACCGGGCGCACAAGCACTTTTACCCTTTCCGGTCCTGCCCCGGGCACTATAATTAAAAGCTAAAAAAATATATAAAAATACTCAGAGGGAGCAGCTCAGCTACAGAGAGAGCTGGAGCAGATGCGTCAGCAGATCCACAGCAAGGCTGAGGCACGGCAGCACCCGAGGGTGCCTGACAGCCCCTCTGGGCTGCTTCAGCCTCCAGAGATGGAAGGACCCTGGGGAGGCCAGGCAAGGGACCAGCCACACGTGCCACTGCTGTGCCCAGCCAGGAGGGGAGGTAGGAGAGGCTCAGGCAAACCCTCCTAGTGCCATACAAGCAGTGGAACTGGAAATGCCCCGAATGCCAACCATCAGACATCTCCCATGGAAAAGGGTGACACCACAGAGCCACTCCAGGCCTTGAATTCCCAGTGAATCCCTTGATGGAGGACAGGGCAGGTTATTCCCACCCATCAGCACGACTGGACCTCCATGAGACTAAGCTCAGAGAGCACTGGCTTACTCTGAATGAGCCAAGGGAAGGCAACCAAGCCACCACTTCCAGCCCAGGGACACTGGCACCCACTCCAGCTGTCACCTGGGAGCTGAGCTCTGCGCCTGCCCCTCCATCCCCCGGCGCTACAGGACGCACCCAAGGTCACACCAGGAGAGGAGTCAGAAATAGCAGCCAGGATCCTGCCTTCCTTTGTTTAAACAACTCTTCCTCACAAACAAACCTCCCTCTTTCATTTTGGGGTGTAGCAAACTCCGTGCCCTGCCCGTGGCTGTTGCCACGTGCTGCCTGAGCAGAGAAGCCACAGCTACCCTGGGAAAGAAATCACTTCTTGTGGTGTTCGATCTCCTCAGCGTGATCCTTCCCAGGCACTTACACAATCAGTGGACACATAACACTGTATGTGCACCCCTGGCCACAGGAGCACATTGCTGGTGAACTCACACTCATGCATGCAGCATGAGAGCCAGCAAGGTGAGCTCTGTGGAGTCACCACAGCCTCCTGGCTCCCATGGCAGGATCCACCACTTCCCTGGGCAACTTACAAGCACTGAATCTGGCCTCTTGCCACTCGGTCCAGGGCACTAAGAACAATGCATCCCTCATCTGGAGCAGCCTTGCTTTCCTTACAGGGGGATTTCCTCCCCAGCACAGCGACCCACTGCCCTCCACATTACTTTGCTACCAAGCCCCAACTTTAAGACCCTGTCTGCCAGGGATCTTGGCTATGGAACTGGGAACACAGGGTGGGCAGTAACAGAGCTGCAGGCAGCTATGAGGGGGTTTTAGCAAGGCAAGAAGGATTCTGAGCATCTCCAAGACTCCACGTGGCATATGTAGCAACATTCCCCATTGCAGTGGGGTCCAAACTGAGCCTGGTTTGTCCCTTTTTGCTGCTGTGCCAAGACAGCTTGCCCTGGGAATGCAAAATGGGGCACAAGATTGAGGTTTGCTCAGGAAAAGAGAGCAGCAGTTTCCTCAGGGAAAGGGTGTGGAGCCACACAACTGCAGAAACAGAGTCCAGCACAGGTCCACAAACATCCATAGGGACCAAGGAGGGATCTACCTTTCCTCAGAAGCCAACGGATGCTGAGCTCCATTGTGACTGCCAGCCCAGGAAGGCAGCACATCCCTGCTAGTGAAAGCTGGGTGCAAACCCCAGCTGCACCAGAGCCATCCTCCTCTGCCTTTCCACATGGCACACGGTTCAAAACTGCAGTTTCTCTGCTCTGTAAACTCTCTCTAGTGCAGGGATGCAAGAGCTGGGCTTCCCATTCCCCTCTGCCTCGGTGTGAGTCCCTGCACAGCCAGCACTGCAGCAGCAAGAGAAACCTTTGCTTACTCTCCCCCCAGGAAAGTTAGGGAAGGTTATTGCTGCAGGGAGTCACGCAGGCAGATCTCTCAAGGGACAAAATCCTTTCAACACCAGGTCCACAGGCTGAGCAGATCAGAACATTTTAAGAGTCCTGACCAAATAAATGCCTTTTTCTTCTTCTCCTCTTTTTCCTGCATCACCCAGAAAAGTTTGTCTCTCCTCTCTGAGCTCTTCAGGTTACAAGGAAAAAGAGACTGCCAAAAGGCACTGGAAACAGCTTCAGCTTCAAGAGCCACCCTCCCACGCACACTGCAGTTTCTACTGCTCCGAGCAAGAGCTGCTGGGCTGTGCTGGGGATGTCAACAGACCGTTGTGTTTCTGACTCCGGGCTCGCCTTTTATCTCAGGGGAGACGGGGAAAAAAAACACATCTGAAGCTCGGGCTGTCTGGACCGGCTAAATGGCAAGCTTCCCACTCGGAAGCGAGCACAGAGCAATAATTAACAGGCATTTGCTGTCGGAGGAGATACCCCGCTGCATGCTGTGACAAAGCTGGAATGAAAAATCTGTTCGACTGCAGGCTAAATTTGATTTCCTTCGAGTTCCGTAGCTGTCTGGCTCAGCAGCAAAACCCAGCCACTGACACCAAGCCACTACTTGTGTTTGCCAGGTAACAACTCAAAACATCCTGATTCCACCCCCGTTCTCCCCCAGCCGACCCCAGAGCAGCTCCCGGAGCTGTGCGAGCCCCACACGCCATTCCCTGGCCCCTGCCCTCGCCACTAACCCGCTCTGGCAACACAGCACGGCTCAGAACCAACTCTGGCTCTTATGCAATTCACCAGGGACTGCGTTTTCACTGGCCTCCTTTTAAAGAGCTGGCTTGCCAGTGATTAATGCTGCTTAAAGCGGCTCAAGTTTCACCGCTCAGGCTCGCTCTTGCCAACAGCGCCGGGCCAGGACTCTAAAAAGCTCTAGAAACTGCAGAGATTGTGGCTAACCGAGCAGCCCAGCACGGGTTATCTCTTCCACTTGAAAAGGAAAAGGAGTGTTTAGAAGCGAATCCACCTCACTACGAACAAGCATCACGCCTCAGAGGAAGCCAGGGAGCAGTTTAGAGCTATTCCCACGCATCTGGCCATAGTTTTCCCCATTAACAAAAGACAGGACGTTGCACGTTGCCTCTCCACGAACCCAAACCACGCGTGCTTTCTCCCAAAAGCCCATGATTTCACGTTTCAGCCCCAAGAACAACTGCTTTCCCAAGGAACCAACTCCAAACCCAGTGCAAATGTTTGCACAGGCACCCAAACGTCTACCCCCAGAGAACAAAAACCCGGAACAATCACTTACAGTTGTCAGACTGGAAATCTGGGACAAACTGTTCGTCATCGGGGACCTGAGCTAAAAAAAACAAACAAAAAAGTGGGTTTATGGCATTTTCAGTTCTCAAAAAGATGCTCACAGAGAGATTTTACATGGCAAAAGGCGGAGGATAAGACTTGCCTTCAGCTAGCCAAGCCTCTTGGAGCTGGCTGAGATCCTGGAAGAGCTCTGGAACAGAGTGAAAGACTTATGTGCTCCACAGAAGAATAAATAAAACTGCCATTATTTGCAGGATTATTTCTAAAACAACCAACACGAGACAAGTGCTCTCACGGGGCCAGCCCTGCCTACCTTCCGAGTCATGGGCCAGGTCAGTCTCCAAAAATTTCCTTTTCCTATCGGACCCCGGCCGGCCTCGGCCCTCCTCTGTGCAGGACTTCTGCGAGGAACAGGGTGACAGCTGCCCGTGAGGGTGGCAGCCCCCAAGGCTGGGGGTGCCCCCAAGGACAAGGGGGGCACTCCCAAGGATGAGGAGTGGGTGACCCAAGGAGGGGAAGGGGCGCCCCCAAGGTCGGGGAGGAAGGTGTCAACGGGGAATCAGGGTGGGCAAACTTACCCCGGGGCCCATGAAGGGAACCTGCTGGTCGTAGAAGCCGTCCATGGTGCGGGCAAAGCGGGCAGTGCCCCCGGCCCGCTCAGCATCGACGCCGGCC
>VXBC01011643.1:246967-272269 GCA_013399945.1 Ploceus nigricollis
AGCCCCCCCTGAAAAAAAAAAAAAAAAAAAAAAAAAGAAAAAGTGCAGGCTCCAAATTTAGCCGGATGCAGCTCCCAGTGAGCACCGCTCCATTGCGCCGCTGCCGCCTGCACCCCTTCAGCCCCGCATCCTGCAGTGGGCACCAACTCTTTTAGTCCCCAGAGGGCCACACCTGGCCAGGAGTCACTCCCATGCACCCCAGAGGAGCAGCTGAGGAGTTCATGACCATCTTTATTGGAGGCAAGCCCAGAGCAGGCCGGGTGTACAGGGCAACAGGCGCTACGCTACGGACACCATTCCATGCAGGAACCACGGCTACACACACAGGGGGTGGGCTCAGGCTCCTGTGGCACTGGGGCTCCCCAGCTCTCAGGGGTCCCCCACTGCAGCACTGCCACCAGTGCCTAAGGGCTTGTTTGGGGGTTTGGTGCCATCCCACGCACTTGGGAACTGGGCTGAACTGGGAGGCACTGGGGAACGGGGGGATGAAGGCCTCGAGTGCCCCTCAGCTGCATGGCTTATTCCTCCCTGGAGCCAGGGACAGCTGGGCTGAAGTCCCAGCCCCTGTGGGTCCCTCCTGGGCTCAGGACCTCTGCACCATCAGACTAAGGAGGTGGGGAGCTGGCAGGCCTGTTGAACCATGCCTTGGCAGTGTGGGAGCAGATTGGAGCTGGGTCCCCTGGGGCAGGGGGCAGGGATCATCTCCCTGGCCATCAGAGGGGATGTCTGGGTTGGAGCTGGCAGAGTGGTGCTGCTGTATCACCGTCCCACTGGCCCACAGTGGTGGCCCTGGGCTCCCTGTGCCCTGCAGGACATGGCTGAGGGTTCAGCCCTGGATTTCAGCTGCTTGCCCCTGGCACTGCCAGGGCTAAGGGTGCAGGCACAGGCACAGTGCCCTCCTGCTTCCCCAGCTCTGCCACCACAGACAGCAAACCACAGCAGAGACCCCCGTGCTGCTCTGTGCCCAGAGCCCAGCAAGCTGTGATGGGGGGCAAGGAGCAGGAAAACCACTGCTGATTCCATGGAGGCTCTGGGATAAAACCTGGGCTGAGGCTGAGTGGGCAGGGAAACAGAACCAAACCTGCTGACCTTGTGTGCTGCCATCCCACAGACTGTCACCCTCCTGCTGGCAGAGCTCTGGAGAGGCTGAGGTGGTTTTCTCACCCTCCCCAAGTGTGGGGCTGTGAAGCACTGCTGCCCTTGGCAATGGGCTGGGGAGATGGAGGCAGCAGCTTCGTGGGACCTGGGGGTTGTTTGGCCTTGCTCCATCTGCTTTCACCTGGCTACTCATAAACAGCTGCCCTGGGGGACGAGGAGGAGGAGGAGGAGGAGGAGGAGGAGGGTGGATTTATGCACTGTGGGTGACGCGTGCCTGCGTACACAGGTCACAAACAGGTCCCTTCCAGCCACTCTGGAACAGTGGTGGCAGCACCCTCTGCCAGGAGGATGCTATTGAATGGGGACCTGCAGCATCAGGAGGGACTGAGCGGGCACTGGGGAACTGGGGAGGGCAGGGTGACTTGTCCCAGCCCTGTGGCAGGCACACAGTGGGGACAAGCAAGAGTTTTCCTGCTGCAGTGACACCCACGGGGCACACACTGCTCCCAGCTGGCTCCCAGGAGCTTAGGAGCCTCCACCAGCCCCAGGGGAGCTGCCTGGGAGCAGGTTTAATTCAGGATGTGGCTGTATCCTGCATGCAGGCCCACTGCTGGAGGCACTGGGTGACTGCAGAAGCAACCAGCAGCCCTTCCCCTGGGCCAGCCTTGCCAGCTCCTGGCTCATTCAGACCACCACAAACTCCCTGCATTCATTTGTTTTCTGGTCCCTGTGCATCCTGGAGAGAAGCTGCATGCCCTGACCTGCCCATCCAGGGGTGATGCCACCAAAACCTGCCTGTGCATCCCAGTGGGTCCCAGCAGCATCCATGAGGCTTCTCAGGTTTGGAGAGGGCTGTGGGGAGACCTGGCCCTACAGAAAGTGAGGTGCAACCACTTTGCCCCACTCCCTGCAGCCCAGGAGCACCAGAGGCAGCCCCTGTCACACAGGGAGAGCACCAGCCTGGCAGAGCACACTGGGAGAGGTGTAAAAGGTGCTGGGGACACCTCAAAGTGAGAAGAGTTTCTGGATGTCTGTCCCCAGGGTGTCCAGCCCCCAGGGCAGGCTGGCAGGCTTTAGGAGAGAGGAAAGTCCATGTGGAAGGAGGTGCCATGGAGGACAGCCAGCAGAGAAGGGACGTGGTGCTTGTGTCCAATCTGGGCTCCTAAAAAGGTGACCCCCAGAGTCCCTTTTTTGTCCAAAGTTTGCTAAATAAATACATAAATATGAACACAAAGCCCAGAGCTGGGGCCACTTCCCCAAAAATCCCCTTTTTTGCCATATCCCTGTAAAAACAGTCTCCTCCCACCCACCCCAGGCTTGTCCCTGTGCACTGTCTGTCCCCAGCCTGTCCCACAGCTCGTGGCTCACTGGGCTGGCAGCAATGGCTCTTTGCATCTCTCTTAAACCCCACAGCACAGAGGTGAGTGGCTGAGATGGCTCCTCTAGGCTAAGGAAATAAATAATTCCTCCCATTGCAAGGACTGGGGGACAGAAAACCAGTGCAGTGAGACATCAAGTGGTCTTCAGGAGGAGGATAAATAAATAACTGGAGCTTAGTGCTGCCTCAGGAGCACATTCACTGGCAGCTTGGCTGGAGGGTATTTAAATAAAGGGGGAAAAAAACATCCCAGTCCTAGTGCTGCTCCAGCAAATGTGCTCACTGCTTGCCAGCCTGCCTTCTCCCCCTCCTTCCATCCCAGCTTGAGAGGATGCTTCTGGTGATCAGGAAGGAGCCTACAAGACCTTCCCAGGATAAATAATCCCCAGTGGGCTTGGAGGGGGAGTTTCTGTCCCCAGCACGGGGTGGGGATTTGGGGACCCCTGCGTCAGGCAGGTGGCTGGGATGCTGAGTGTCTCCAGGCTGTGGATCCTTGGGTGGTGCTTTAATCCCGGGTTCGGTTCCTCCTCTTCAGGAAAAAGAAGCTGCTCTTCTGAGGGGGCCCCAGCAGCATGGGCACCTGGCTTTTATGTGTAATTTTGACCTAAAAAGAAGTAGAAAAACCCAGCTCAGTAAGAGCCCTCCCAGGCAGCTGCAGCCCCAGGACTCTCAGGAGTGACCCCACGGAGCTGGGAGCAGCTCAGCACCAGGGTGAAGAGCTCTGGGATCACATCCAGGTAGTGCTGGGATGGGAAGAGGATTTCTCCTCTGTGCAAGAGGAGAAACGGTGGGGGACCCTCCTGCAGCTGCCCCAGGGAGGAATGCTGCTGTGCCCATCCAGCACAGAAGAAATGGGCATGTCATGAGTCCAGGGCACGGAGCTGTAGAGACTCAGTTCAGTTAAAGAGAGAACAGAGAGAATTCTCCTAGGCCAGAGCCTAAGAAATTTAGAGAAAAGGAACTAAAACGATTATTATCTCTCTTTCTGTTCATGTGTTTACCCATGTAAAATGTATTCTGAAAATTGTACCCAAGGTAATTACTTGTTTAGATTTAGTAACCAATCAAAAGACACAGCTGTGTCAGCTCTGAGAGGAGGGAGTCACGAGTTCTCTGGGGAGCTGGGGGTGAGAGCTCTTACTATTGTAATATTCTGTAACATCATAGAAATATAATATAATATACTCTAAAAATATAATAAAACAATTAATCAACCTCCTAAACCATAAAGTCAATACTAATTATTACCCAACTAAGAGCCTGTGTCAACACAGAGTCACAGCTGCTCGGGCTCTGCAGCCACCCAGCAGCAGGAGCACCAACCTCCCTCCAAATCCAGCTTTGCCAGCAGGAGCCAAGGCTGTCCCACCCTGCTGTGCTGCCAGCCCCTGCTGCCCCTCCCTGGGCACTCACGGTGCAGGACGGCTGCATCCAGGGCTCCCCATCCACCTGCATGGGCAGCAGCTTGGACGTCCTGCAAGGCACAAAGCAGAGAAGGCGGTGACACAGGTGTCAGGTTTCGCTGCTGCTCGGGCACTCGGCTGTGACGGGGACAAATACCTGATGATGACAGAGGAGCACTGGGCCAGTCTCTTCCCTGCACTCTTCAGCCCCGTGTAGATCTGCCCCATTTCCATGGCGCCTTCCAGCCCCACCACCTCCAGGAGATGATCGCTGAGGTCTGCAGGAGAGAGGGATCTGAGCTGTTCCCCCCTATCCCCAGGTGTCCCCCTCCTTCTGCCCTCATTGGAAACCTGAGGGCCAGCACAGCAGGGCTGGTGGCACTGAGGGGATTTATCCTGATGTCCTCTGTGTCCCGAGACCACCAAACTGGCTGTTTCCAGAGCTGGGCAATGCTGCTAGCCAGAATCTTTGGAGAAAAGTACTCCTGGTCTGAAACAGCACCTAGGCCTGCACGGCTGCACAGTGCCAGCCCAGATCCCCACCAGCCCCTGGACTGTTTGTTTGCAGTGTATGAAATGATGGCACCCCTTGCCTGGGTGCCCTGGGGTGCTGCAGCTCCCAGGAGCCAGCACACCTGGCAGAAGAGCTGGTCAGATCCCAGGGTATGGCCTCTTCTCACAGCTCATCCCGCTCTTCTGGGCCACCAGCAAGGACACCTGACAATGGCACAGCTCTCTGCCTCAGGGTGCTCTTTCACATACACCCCTATCACCCCTGAGAAATCCTCTGAGCCTCCCATGCCTTCTTACCCACCCACGGGTGGGGATGTCCCCAGGGTACCAACCCTGCTGTCCCCTGCAGTCCCCTTGGGACTGGCTTGCCATGTATCCCACTCCCTGCTGCCTGTTGCCTCTGGCTCATGCAGCAAGGGACAGCCAGTGACAGTGTGGGATGTGACACTGCTGTATTGGCAGCCACATCATGGGGGGACTGATTCCCACCCCAGCCCCAGGCTGAGGGAGGTGGTGGCTGGAAAACCCAGGCCCTTTGTGTATTTTGCTGGCTGCTTTCTACCCCACTGCTCCCCACTTGGCAACACTGCCAGCACTTTGGGCTGTCCCTGCCCACGGGGGTGGCTCTGGTGGCCTCAGCAGTGGGTGGGAGGTGTCAGCTGGGCTCAGTGTGGGTCCTGCTGCTCCCAAACCCCACAGCCAGGCTGGCAGCGCTGTGCTGGAGCCTGGCAAGGTGCTGACAAAAGCCCTTGGTGCTGGGTTCCAGCTCTTCCTCTGCCATACAGTGGAGTCACCCTGGCACCCCAAGAGACACAGAGCTGCTCACAGCTCCTCCAGTGCTGTTGCTCCAGAGATGCTGGCTGCCCAGTGCCCCTGTGCAGACCCCACACTCCCCTGCTGCCCCCCACTCACCCTGCACGCAGAACTTCAGCTCCTTGGCATCGGTGACCACCGTGCCTGGCACCTTCTCTGGCACCTTCTTGCCCAGCCTGTTGTAGCCACGCTGCCTCTTGGTCTCTCCCCAGAGGTTGGAGCCCCCGTACATGCTGGGGATGTTGAGCACGGCGATGCCCTCCAGGGATGTGCTGCTCAGGTCCAGCAGGGTCCCGTCACACTGCCGGGGACACGGGTGGTGTCAGGGGGGTGGGGCAGCTGTGCCCACCACATGGAGCCCCCTCCTCTCCCCACCACACAAGTGTGGGTCCCTGAGCACAGAGTGACACTGGATGGTCTCCAGGGGACACTGGCAGCTCCAGAGTGGCTGGGGCTGGAGATGCAAATACCCTCCTACTTTTTCCTAGAGTTATTGTCAACTCCTTGACACTCCTTGTGCTGCTCTCCCCTCTGTTTCCATAGGAGTTTTACCACAGGTCCAAAATGGCAGTTTAAAAAAGGAAATTCCTGGGGGAGCACATCAAACCTTGGCTAGACTTGGTGCTGTGACCCAAATCAGGAGTCAACACCACCCTAACCCTAAAGCCACTTCCACCCAAGGAGCTCCAGCACCTGCCTTCCCCCTTCTCCTTATCCAAACTGACTCCAAAGGACTGGAAAGTTTGGCTGCCCAAAATGTAGCTCAAACCAGTTTGTCTTCAAGTGCCATTTGGAAACTAGAAATAAGGCTGGAAGGAAATTAGGGGAAGGTGTCAGAGGAAAAAATGTCAGGTTTTGGAGAGCAAACCACAGCACAGCACTCAGCACTGGCATCCCAAGCTTCGCTGTCATGCAGCAGGACTGCCTCAGCTGAAAATTCCCTGTGAAAGTTAAAATATCCATTGCCTGCAGCTTTCCCACAGGATTGAAAGCAACAGCCATGGAAATGCATTTCTTAACTTTAGATCATCTCACACTACCCAGACATGGATCCTCTTCCTAAATACCTCTGGTGAAGGCAGCCACTTTTCCATCCAGCTTGAATTTCTATAAAGCATTCCCATTTTCCTTGAGGCATCTGCTCTTCACCTGCCACTCTGTGCTTCAGCAAATCCCAGCACAGCTTTTTCCTTGCATTTTGGTGATGCAAAGGCACCTCTGCCCTCACTTCTTGTGCTGAGAGGAATGAAACGGGCTAATAAGCCCCTTCTGCTGCTCCAGTTCTGGTTGTTTTCCTTTAACAAAGGTCTAGAGGTTTTTTTTCCCACCCCCCTGGCCCGTGCTGAGGACACCAACCCCGCTGGGTGCTCACACCTTGATGTGTGAGATCCTTTCTGCCTCCCCTGGTACTGCGGGATCTTATTTTTAGCCTCACACTGAAAGCAAAAAAGCAGGAATCTTCTGGTTTGGGAGGGAAGAGCTGTCTCTCCAAGGCTTGGAAAGGATGTTAATCCCTTCGTTCTCAGCACATGGTAATGACACTGTGATTTGTAGGAAGAGAAAAGACCTCAATGCTCTGAGCAGCGGCTACCAAGCGAGCGGGCTCCGATTCCTCGCGGGATGGACAACGCACCTGGAGCATCATCCCCAGCCACAGGCACCTCTCCCACCTGCCAGCGAGGCAGGCAGCCCAGCCTCGGTGGGATGGGAGGTTGGCTGCCAGGAGTGCAGGATGCTGGGATGCTGCAGGAGCCTGTTCCTGCCCAGAGCCGCGGGCAGGAGCGATTCTCCCGCAGAGCCCTCCCCGGCCGTGCCAGGCAGCTACAATGGGCCCTTTGAGCAGGGGCAGCTGACGGCGCGCTGGCAGCGAGGCTGGAAGGAGAAATTTGCAGCTGGGGGAAAAAGCAAATTCATTTCCAGGAGTTGTAGGGGGAACGAGTGCCAATTTCCAAAACAAAACTGCTATTTCTCTGCAAGGCTGACAGTTGCCTGGGAGCTGGAGGGAGGACAGGCGGCTGCTTTCAACTTCAAATGCTGTGGATTAACACTTTCCTGGCCGTGGGCTCAGCTGGTGGGGACGCACACTTGGGGGGGAGCACCCCGAGAAGGAACGGGGGGGCACCTCGTGCCCATCTCCAGCAGCATTCAGCTCCACAAACACGGACTTTTATCCACCCTGGGACAGTGCTGCACGGATGGGGAAGGGGGTCAGATGGTTGTGATGCTGGTCCTGCCCCTTCCCACAAGTTTCCAAGGGTGCAGCTACCCACCCCAGGCTTTGGGAAGGGAAGAAACTCCCTGTATAGAAACAGGCATCAAAATCCCTCTGCCCATGGCCATGCATCTGCAGGGCCAGCTCTGCTCTGTGCCCACACCAGCACCCTGCACCCACCACCTGCTCTGGCTCCCACCACCTCTTGCAAGTGCTGTTTTCTCCCCCCACCCTCCAGCCTAAGTTATAAAAGGGTGGATTATCCAGAGCTAGGGAGAGACGGAAGTTTACAGCCCAAATCCCCAGCACGGAGAAATGACAGCACTCTTAGCAACCACGGGCCCTCCTCCCAGCTCTAATTAAAGGCTGTTTCCATGTCATCCAATGAGGGCTGGGAGCATTGCAGAATTTACAGGGAGAATGTTCCAGGCATGCTCTCAAATACAGCTGGAAGTGGAGAATACAGGATTATTCTTCTGCCCACAGCTGGCTGGCTTTGTAGCAAGCGCTGTGTGGTGGAATAAGGGGTCCTGCCAGCCACCACGTCCTTCTGCCACAGCGAGGGGTCAAAGCCATGGTGGCAGCCTCTCCTCAAACAGCTGAGGAATCCATGGGCAACGGCTCCAAAAAGCCTTTGTGCCATGGCTAGAGCCAGGGACCATGCCAGGAAACCCACCTCAACCTCAACATAGTCATGGAGTTTCTTGCAGGTGGCTGCAAAGGTCTCTGACGTCCCGAATTCGAAGTACCACAGCTTGTTCTTCATCCTGGGGCACAGAGACATGTCAGTATCCCACTTGGAAGCAGTGTCTTGCCCCAGCCAGCAGCAGGACGGGCTGCCAGAGACTGTCTGGAGCTGCTGTGATGGGGACATGAGCCATGGATGAGGACACAAGCCATTGTGGAGAGGGACCACCAGCATCCTGGCCCTAGGGAGCTGTGGGGTGGGATGAGGGTGTGGCTGGGGGGCTGTCAGAGGGTGGCTCTGACACCCATCAGAGGGGGAGGACAGGGCTCCTGGATGCTCCCTCGGCATGGGATGCTGTGTCAAGAGCCATGGCACCCCATGGAGGGGATGTCCCACACCTCAGCAGCCTCAGCACCCCACTGAGCAGCCCCTGACCGTGGCTCATTCCCTGCATCAGCTGCTGAGCCAGGCTTTGAGGGGGAGCTCTAAGCTGGGAGAGGCTGTAAGCTGAGAGGAGCTGAACTTGAGGGCAGAGTCAGACACTTTGGTGCACTCAGGGATTTTTCTAGCAGGCATTTCTAAACCTGGGAATGGGGGTGACAAGCCACAGCTCCTGCTGCCATGGCCCCATTTCCATGCACCCTGAGCACAGTGGGAACGAGCTGTGACCTGCTGCCTGCCCTGCCCTCCCTGCCTGGCCTGCTCCTGCCTGTCCTGGAATTCCATGCTAATTATGAAGCATGAATGAACGTAACTGGGTGTGTGGCCAAGTCTGAGCAGCCTGCACGGGATTGAAGGAGCATCCCACACACCCACCATGCCTGGCCTGGACCCCACCACGCCTGGTGCATGCCCTGCCTGTCCCCTAAGTTTGGCCAAACACTAAATCCTCTTGGCATGGTGCATGGCAGTGGCAGGGAGTCCCCCCCACTCCCAGCTCTCAGGGGGCCCTGGGGGTGCCCTTACCTGCTGTTGAATTTCTCAGGGTGTTTTTCTCGCATGATGTGAAAGCGGTGGGCGATGGAGGCGTCCTGTGGAGGGCACACAGACATCAGTGGCACAGCACAGAAACAGAATCCCCACCTTGTGCCCTGTGGGCACGAGCCAGGGTAGGGGTGCTCAGCTCCTCATGCTTGCCACTGGTCCCTGTGGCACAATGACACGGTGCCATTGAGGATGACACTGATGGTCCAAGGTGACGGAGGGACCCTCAGCCAGGCTCTTCCCAAAGCTTGTTAGGTGAGACATAATTAGTGCACTTGGCCTCCTTCCCTCATCACAGGGGCTCTGCATGGAGGGGATGATGGGAGGGGAGGAAAGGCAGCCAACAGAGCAGTGGGGCTCTGGGGACACCCCAAGACCCTGCACCCTGACAGCAGCATGGCAGCTCTCCTGAAACTCCTCACAACCTCTCCTTTTGCAGACTGGGGGTGTTTAAGCCCAGCTCAGAAGCTGTCACCAAATGCCACCTGCATTAGCAGGAGCCAATGTGAGCCCAGAGGCATCCTGCAGTGCTGCAGGTGAGTGACCCCTGCCATGGTGGCACCCCTGGCACAGGACAAAAATGCTGCAAGCCCCTGGGAAGAGAAGGGCTTTCCCCAAAACACTCCTGACTGACCCCCATGGCACAGGGCTGTCATCCTCCCCAAGCTCCCTAACCTCTCTTGGTCAGGAAAACAAGGGGGAACCTGTGTCCAAACACCAAAGCAGGGCTTTGCTGATGTCTTGGCAGGTGGGGTGTCCTTGTCTTTGGGATCCCAAACTTCCCTGAATCCTGTTTAAGCTCCTTTCACACTCATTCTTGCAACATTCCTGCTGGGAAGATAGAGAACCCGTGCCTGCTTATGTATCTTGGTGCTGCCTTTACAAATGACAATAAAACCAGAAAAAAAGAAAAAAAACCCAGGAGATGGAGGGAGGTTGGGAGTGTGAGCAAGGAGGAACAGGAAGGGAGACACCAACTCCTGTCCCATGGAACTCACCACCCCAATGGAGAAGTAGTTGTTGATGATGGTGGATGGGACGGGGTCTCCGTTGGCCTCCCTGTCAGTGGGAATGATGTCGATGTGCCAGCGGTCCAGCATCACCTCTGTGCTGTGCTCTATGTCCTTCAGCACCTTCATCAGGTTGCCTCCTTCATAGCCTGGAAGGGAAAGAGGATGAAGGAGGATGAAGGGCAGCACAGCCATGTCACAGCAGGTGCCAAGCACTTGGGGGCTGCTGCTGTGGCACATTCTTGCAGCAGTGGCAGAGATTTTGGCTCATGGCAGGGCTCTCCAAATGGAAAAGTTTGGGCAGAACCCGGCCTCAGAGGGTTCAGAAAGCAGCAGCCGCTCTTTTTGGAAGGAGTTAGAGGCACCAGGCTGAGATGCAGCTCTGAACTGCATCCCAGGAGTCCTCCCTCCCCTGGGGATGGCCACGCTGAAGGGTTCCCAAGGGCAGGCCACCCCCTGGGCAATGCTTGCCCGTCCTCACCTCCTCCCCAGCGCAGGCACCGTGCGAGGTCGTTGCCCGTTCCCAGGGGCAGGACGGCCACCGGGGGGTGCTTCACCAGGTTTGCCTTATCTGCAGTTCAAGGGAGAAGAGAAGTTTGGGGCTGACAAGGCTCATTCCCTGCTCCTCTCCATGTCCCTCCTCAGCCAGCAGCCTCGAAGGATGCTGCTGGCAGGATCACCACCCCACTTTCCCTGGGGGAATATCAGGAATCTGTGGCAGATCACCAAGGATGCAGGTGGATGATGCTGTGCAGGAACACAGCTGTCCCTTGCTCACCTATGCAGTCCAGGATCCAGCCCACCGTGCCGTCCCCTCCGCAGGCCAGCACACGGAAATCTGGCGTGTCCCGAAAGAAGTTCAGCCTGGAGGAAGCCAGGAGAGACAAGGGGTGACGTGGGAGAGCAGGGCCCGGCGGCAGGGGGCAGAGGATCACCTGCAGCAGCTCCATACCCTGGCGTGGGCCCGCCACGGTCCAGGTTGTACACTTGGCGTGGGTTGAGCAGGTAGTGAAACTTCCGGAGGACCCTGGGGAGAGAGAGACGTGAGGGGTGCCATGAAGGTGACTCCCACAGCAGGAGTGATGCCCCAGCAGCCCCCAGCCCCGGGGGGAAGCTGTTCCCAGGCAGGACCCCACCTACCGCTCCCCTTGCCTTCCTCCACTCTTGGGGTTCACAAACACGAGGAGCGGGTGTGTCCCGGGCTGGGGGCTGATCTGGAGGGCAGAAAATGCAGCTGTGAATTCCTCAGCTGCTGAGTTCAGTGGCAGAGCTCACCTGCAGCCCGGTGCAGGAACCTACCTGCAGCCCTTGCCCATCCACTGTGGTGGAGTTGAACTTGAAGCCCTGGCTGTCCTCGGGGCTGGTGCTGGCAGGGGAGTCGCTCTCCGACCGTCGGCAGTGGGACTGCCTGTCCTTTGGGGAACCGAGGCGTGGATGCCCACGCTGCCCAAGAGGCAGTGCCAGCAGCCAGGGGAGGCAGATCAGCCTCAGCAGACCCTGCTGGGTCCCTGTCACTGGCAGCGAGGAGGGGGACACTTACCAGGATAAGAGGAGCACTTACCAGCACAACTGGGCAGATGTAGGATGGGAGCAAGATGTGGTCCCGCAGCGGGCCCCCATCACACTCTGGCTTCACGTGGGAGGCACACTTGTTGTGGAGCTGGAGGGGCGGGAGGGAGGGATGTGGAGCAGGAGACACCTGCCCTCCCCTGACCAGGAGCCCAGAGCTGGCCATGCAGGCGCTGTGGGTGTGCCCCAGCCCTGGGTACTCACCGTGATTTGGCACCAGACGCAGTGCAGGCCGGTGATGCCCTGGTAGCACTTGATGCTCTTGTGACATCTGTCACACTTGGCAGGTGAATTGCCCTCGATCCAGGTGTGCTGCATCACCTGCAAGGCACGGGGACACTGTGGCACAGCACCCACTGACCCGCAGGCTCCTCCCTCCTGCTATGGGTGTCCATCAGGATTTTGGAAGCTTGTCCTGCAGGGATGCTGCTGATCCAATCCTGCCCCTGTGCAGAGCCACGGGAAATCTTGGAGCTGGGGGTCGTGTGGGTGCCTGGGGACTGGGGATGGGGTGCATCCTGCAAGGCTTTAGATGCTGGGAATGGCCATGAGCTGCTGCCCAGGATATGAGGGGCAAAACCCAGGGGAAGAAGCTGTGGGGAAGCAGAGCAGGAGACCACAGGGCCAGGACACCCACTGGCTCAGAAATGCCTACTCACACTTGTGTTTTTCTTGGATTTAACGTAGGTGCTGATGCAGGAAGCAATGTCTTTGGACACACACCTCTCATGGACCGTGTACTTGCAGACTGGTGAGAGAGAAAAATCACAGAGCCACAGAATCATTTGAAAAGGTTTGAAAAGCCCTGTAACACCCTCGAGTCCAACTGTTACCCCAACACCACCAGGGCACCACTACCCCAAGTGCCACCAAGAAGGTGGTCAGCATCACTCCCCAGCATGGGAGCTGCCCCCTCCCCACTCAGCCTGCAGCACCCACGGGGCTCAGCACTAACAGGGACCAATCCTCCCTCCCCAGGGCACCGCTGGCTGTGGCAGGAGCCCCCAGTCTGGGAGTGCAGCATTCTGGCAAGGATGCAGGACTCACAGGAGCAGCAGAGGCCCTGCTTGCGGACCCCCAGCAGCATGGTGCGGCAGAAGTTGCAGTAGGCAGGTTTCTTGAAGTGCTTCAGCCTCCAGGCATGCTGCCCATCATCTTTCACGTTCTGCAGGGCAGGGGAGTGGAGGGTGGAGGTCACTCCCCTGCTGCCAAGAGTCCCAGCACCCTCAGCCCATCATTTTTATCAACTTTCCCTCCCCTAAAGACCCCGTGGTGTTTCTGGGAGGTTGCTCCTGGCAAGATCATGGGCTCCCCCTATTCCCCTTCTCTCCTGGTGTGTTCCCCAGAGCATCCCTGCCACTGCACCCCCCTGGGCACGTCCAGCTCCAGCTCCCACGGACCCCTGGCACAGCCCAGCCACAGGAAAGATCTTGGCAGCTGACAGGAAGGTGACTTCACATTTGGGGCCAAGCCACCACCGCCACCATGGGGTGACAAAAGCACAAACCTCTTCATCTGGGGCCGGGCGTGAGTGCTTTGCAGGAGCCAGTTAAAATTCCCTGCTTTCTTGATTTTTTTTCTGCCAGAAAGCCTGTCCCCCACCCCACCTATCCAGGGGAACCATGGGCAAAACCATCTTTCCCTGCAAATTATACCTGATGGCCAGGGATGCACTTGAAAGAAATGAAGGCCAAAAGGATGAAAAAACAAGACAGAGAAATAAAGGGGGTCCCAACAGCCCCACCTTTGCTCTTTAAGCCTCACTCTACAAGAGGAGATGCCATTTGAGGTACTCATCTTAGGTTTTGATTAAATGTTCCTCGAACTGGAGTGCACTGTGATAGCAAGGAGCAAGCCCAGCCTGCTCGGGCACAGCAGCTCAAAAATGAACTTGGAAAGATTTGGGGTGTGAAGGGGGCAGGGTGGGGGTGTCAGCAGGGGCTGGGCGCCAGTGTGGGGCTGTGTGGTGCTGTATGAGTGTGTGGTCTGCTGCTGGGGGTAGGCTGGACCAGGTGTCCTCAGGGACACTCACAGTCTCCATCCCCAGGAGGACCAGCAAGGGAATGGTGGTCATGCCACCCCGGATCCACTCCTCCAGCGTCACAGTCCCATCGTGGTTGTAATCGATCTCCTCCATCATAGCCTTCAAGATCTGCAGGAGGGCACAAAATGTGGTGACACAGTGATGCCACCCAGGGCTCTGGCTGAGAGCCCCTGCAGCTGCCCCAGCTGCCTCCAGCCCCAGCACTCACAGGCTTCAGCTCGGTGGAGTCCCACTCCAGGTACTCGGCCACGTGCACCATCTGGTTGATGATACGATCCAGCTCCTAAGCACACACAGAAAGTGGTGCCCAGTGTCAGGGATGGCTCCAGGCATGAGCACAGTGTCCAGCCCCAAGCCCCCAAGGTCTACATTCCCATATGCCAAGGCCACCCCAGTCCCCACATACACAGGAGAGGCAGCAACACCCCAGTCCTCAGTGGGTGCTCCTTCTTTTTTCAGGGCCTTTGGCCCTGAAAACCTGCAAGGAAATCTGTAATGGGTTTTTTCCTTGGGAAGAACTGTTCTGATAAACCAGATTTTATTTGCAACAGGTTTCACGGGTGATACCCAAAGAACAAAGAGAAAACATCATAGGAGAAGGAGCTGTGCATGATTTTTTTCTTCCCTGAAATACCATGACCTGATGTAGTGCTACAGTTCTTGGTGGGCGGATTTTTTCCTAGCTCCTGCTGGATGCAGCAGAGCTGCCATGTGATCCCCAGCTCTGCAGTCCAGCTGCTGCTTTCCCCCTCCCTTCCCATATCCCTGCCCCTTTCTGGAGCACCAAGGCAGGGCAGTGGGCACCCCAACAGTGTCCTGCACGTTTCCAGCCCCCTGAGCAGCCCCTGCTCTCTGTCCCCAGGGGAGGCTCACCGAGCTGTCCAGGAGGCCGTTTCCATCGGTGTCGTAGAGGCGAAACATAACTGGAGGGAAGAGAGAAGCTGCTGATAATTAGAGCCCAGCCCTGGGACACCCTGGGGTGCCCCAGGCACCCTGCTCCAGGCTGCTGGAGCTCTTCAGGAGCAGCACTGTGCTGGCTCAGCCAGGCTGAGATGTGCCCCCAGGGCTGTGGAGTATCAAGGCCCCTTGGGCAGCCACAGGAGCAGAAGGGGATGCCGAGGGTTTTCCCGAGTGGACAGGAGCAGCCAGCCCTGCACTCGTCCCCAGGCAAACCCCCCTGCAGGTGACACCCTGAGCCACTGGTCCCCCTCCCCAGGGTCACACTTACACTCCAGCTTGTCTTCTGCTCGTCCCCTCTCCAGCAGGGACAGGTAGCAGACGATGTCCTTCAGGTGCACCACCTGGGCCACGGGGGTGGGAGGAGGAGGGGGGGTGGCTTTCAGGGAGCTGGGGCCTTTCCGCAGGCTGAAGGGCAACCTCTTCTCCACACTCCTCGTGCCTGTGGGCAGGGAGAGAGGCCACACACAGGGATGACATTGGAGCAGGAATTGTCACCAGGTGGGACATGGGAACTCTGTGGCAGGGACCCATTCGGCGTGGGACTGAGTGACACCACAGGGCCAGGGCTGGGACACAGAGGGGACACAGGGGTGGGCATTAAAAGGGCTCTCGGGGCTGGGTGCCATCGCAGGCCTGGGGGCACGAAGCAGATGTGGGGCTGGTGCCATCACAGGCTCAGGGCTGGGCAGTGCCACTCAGTCCGCAGAGTGCAGACTGCCACACCTCCACCACTGCAGCTATGGGTGGGATGAGCAGCTGGAGCCCAGGGAAACGTGTCCTGATGGGAACAAGCATCCACCCAGGAGGAGGGAGAAGCTCAGTGAGCAGCAAGGCAGCTTGCCAGGGTGCCAGGACAGCCCACGCTCACTGATGCCCATGCCAATAGCAGGAGGGATGCTCCTGGCAGAGGGGCCCTTCCTCAGGGGCTGGCAGGGGCTGGGGCAGCTGTGACTCACTGCCCCATTTCCCCCTCCCTACAAGATGCTGCCAGGTAATTAAAACATTGACTGATGGGGGCTCTGTGGGATGGGATCTGTAGCTTCAGTGTGCCAAGCAAAGGTGTCAAGATGCCAGGAACCCAGTGAGTTCGGGAGGTCACTGCCACCACGCTGGGGACTTGACCAGAAACTGGAGAGGGCTTGTCATTGCCTCAGTCTCCCTGTGGAGCTCCAGCCAAGCTCACCTGGTGACTGAGGGCTGAGCAGAGACACGGAGGAGATCTTGGAAGAGCCCGAGGAGTTGTGAGCAGAAGTGGTGCCAGTGGTGGATTTCTGGGAGGATGATCTGGACCAGCTGGGGGAGGCATTGGGGATCGATGCCAGGGTGAGGGATGCTGGCTGTGGCTCAGCTGTGCTGCTGTGGCAGCTCTTGGGCTCGGGAGTGTGTCGTCCCAGAGCACTTCGAAGGGTTTTCCCATTGATCCCTGCAAGCAGACATGCCCAAGGGCAGGGTGACACCAGGGTGTCCATGAGCCTTGCTCCAGGAACTGGTGCTGGGTGCTCACCCTGGGTCCTCTCTGCTAGCCCCACGCCTCTCTGCCCTGGCATCCCAGCCCCAGGGCTCTCTGAGGGGCACCACAGGTGGCCCCTCACCCTCCTGCCTGGCCCAGCAGCCCCCAGCAGTGCTCACATCCCTGGGTGATGGACACCACAGTGCTCAGACCAGGCAGGGAGGATGTGCTCCTCCATCACCAGCCAGAGCTGGGGGACGCTCTCCCTTTCCCTTTGCAATTTATAATCCTTTCAGCAGATGTCTCCACGAGCCAGGAATCCACCCGGGAAGGGCTGGGGGAGGCAGAGTCGGGTGCCTGGCACACACAGCCTGCTCTGGCACCAGTACCTGTGGCAGAGGCACAGGCCACCTCAGCCTGCACAGAGGAGCTGACAGAGTGACTTGGGCTCTGAGCGTGCAGAGGAAAAGGCACGTGCCATTGCATCCTGGAGAAATCCCTCCCTGGAGCAGCACAGGGCCTTGGCAACCCATCCTACAGATGGGGCTGTGAGCCGGCCCCGATGCCACCCCCTCCAGTGCCACCAAGGCACCACTACCCCAAGTGCCACCAAGAAGGTGGCATCAGCATCACTCCCCAGCATGGGAGCTGCCCCCTCCTCACTCATCCTGCAGCACCCACGGGGCTCAGCACTAACAGGGACCATTCCTTCCACCTCCTCCAGGTGCCACCCCCCAACCCTCATTCCAGCTGGGTGGCAGGGCTGGCTCACCGAGGGCGCTGTGCTGTGACACACCAGGGCTCTGCTGCTGGCTCTCGGGGGAGGCTTGGCAGATTTTACGCTTGAAGGAAGTGAAGAGGTGCTGGCAGAGCTCCTCGGGCACATCAGCCTCCAGGTAGGTCTTCATGAAGAGGCAGAAGCCCTCGTAGTCGATGGGCTGGGGACGACAGAGGAGGAGGAGGATGGAGGTGCCCCAGGCCACCACGAGGGTGCAGAGCTGCCACTGGGAATGGGGCTGCATGCCCTGGGCACCCCTCACTGGGCACATGAGCTGCAGAGCCCTCCCCAAACCTGCTGGTTTCCCAAATCCCAGTGGTTGGAGGTAATCTAAAGGGACCCAGAGGCAGCAGGGCCAGAAATGCCCAGTGCCAGTGTGGCTGAGCCAGGTGAGCAGTGCTGGCAGCAGGGACAGCAGCCAGGGCAGGAGCTGGGGGAGTGGCAGGAAAGGGCAGAGCAGTGGGACTTGCCAGCCCAGCCCCAGCCCCATGGGGACTATCCTCCTCCTGAGGACTCTGTGCCTCCTCCTTCCCTGCTGGGCATTGCCATGGTGTGAGGATGATGACTTCTCAATGGCTTTTGTGGCCCCAGCTGGAGTCAGGGTCCTGCGGTGCCCTGCAATAACAAGGTATCTTTGTGCCCCTCCCTGCATGTTCAGCCCACTGATTTTTCTCATTTTGCCTTGATTCTGGTGATTACAGCCCCACGGAAGCTCTGTCCTGCTGGCACACCAACAGGTCCCTCTGAAAGCACCACTTGGAAAAAATAATCCCAGCCTTCTTTGGAGGAGAATGAGAGGGCACAGAGCTGTGCCATCCCCATGCTGGCCAAGTCACTTGCTTTTAGGGGCAGAGTAAATCCCTCCCAGATCCTGCCTGGCAAGGCAATGTCCCAAAAAGCTTTCAGCAGGGTTAGGTGGGGTGGGATGGCCACGCAGCAGGCACGGTCCAGGGATGGTGGGGAATCAAGTCCTGGGTGCAAAACCACGGGGAGAGATGGGGGCCAGCAGCCAGCCCTGCCTTCTCCTGGCTGCTCCCAGCTGGGGGAGCTGGGCTGGGGGAGCTGCAGGGGGCTGGGAGCTGCCAGCAGCACAGGGGGACACGGGCGGGCACAGGGCCATACCTGTTCGGGGTTGTACCTCGAGAGGACACCGTCCCCATGGAACTCCTCCAGAACATCCTTGAGCTTCTTGGTGGAGTCTGGGGAGACAAAGGCACCGTGCTGAGCATGGCCCCGCTGGGCTGCCTCTGTCATCCACCAGCAGGGTGGTGCAGAGGGGTTTATCTGCTGGATTTACAATTTCTGGATCCTCCCGTGCCTGGAAGAGGCCAGCCAAGCCCTGCTTCCCCTTCCACCTTCAGAGGGCAGGGCAGATATGGAAAGCTGGCCTTGGAGCTTTACATATATAGAGAACTTCCTCTTAGCAGTATGAAAATAAACACAGACCCAGAGCAAAGCAAGGAAGGCGTGGACACTCCAGTCCCAGCTGCTCTGGTGTGCTAAGCACACCCTGGATGTCCCTGTCCCAGTGCAGGTGGCTGCTGGCACCCCTTGGCAGAGCCACTCATCCCAGAGCTGCCTTGGGCTGCTCATTGGTATCTCCAAGAGGTGCCAGGAGGGAGAAATAGGACTGTATTCACAGAATCACAAAACCATTTAGGTTGAAAAAGCCCTCTAAGAACAACAAGTCCAACCAGTAACCAGCACAATTGTTCACTACTAAGACAGAAATGTCCCACATCTCCATGGCTTTTAAATGCCTCCAGGGATGGTGACTTCACCACTGCCCTGGACAGCCTGTTTCAGTGCTTGACTACCCTTTTGGAGAAGAAATTTTCCTGAATATCCAATCTGAACCTCCCCTAGTGTAGCTTGTGGCCATTCCTTCTTGTCCTGTCAAACTTCCATCTGTGCAAACTTCCACACAAGCAGCAAACACACCCTGGCTGAGCGTCCTTAAGGCTGGAGTGTCTGGAGGGACATTCCTCATTTCAAAATAGGGAAAAAAGGGAAAAGCGGAAAAAAAGATCAAGGTGAGTGAACATCCAGCCCTCACCTTCACACACATCCCTGGGCATGTGCATTTCAAAGGTTCTCAGACACACCAGCCTCGTTAATTACTGGGAAATCCTCTCTCCATGTGGGGCTGAGCTGGCTCTGATCCCCCCATCCCTCTGCTGGGGACAGAACTTGGCACTGGACCACGGCTGTCTGGGATGTCAGGGGCACTCGAGGAGAGGGATCCTGGCCCTCCTCAGAGGACCCCCAAACCCCATTCCCCAGCCTAGTGCTGGGCCATCCTACAGGGGGAAGGCAGCTGCCCCTGCTGCAGCCTTGCTGGCCACACCTTGGTTAATGAAACTGAGATGCCACTGCTGTTCTGAGCCCAGCGTTACAGACGGTGTTTCATGGTCTGGGATTCAGGAAAGCAAAGCCCATCATCCTCCAGAGAGGCAGAATGAGATGCAGAGAGGGATACTGTACACACACCTCTGCCTGCAGCCCTGCCTGAGCCTCTGGCTGGTGGGCAGGAGCATGGCCCCACTGGGGAACATGAGGAGCTTGTCCCCAGCCTCACCCTTTTGATGTCAGAGTCTCCAAGGACAGCCCCAGAGAGCTCACGGTGTCCCCCTGGGCTCTCAGTCGTCTCCCATCCAGCCTGCCCACCCCAGGGTCATGCCAATTCTGCAAAGCAACACCCTTGTGATTTTACACCTCTTCTCCCTTCATCCTGTGCCCTTCCTGCCCTACCCTGCCCTGCTCTCAGCACCTTCACGAGCTGCACCGCTCCTCCATCAACTGCTGTAAAAAGCACACCCAGCTCTCTGGCAGGCAAGACCTCAAGGACCTGGTTTGGACCCCTGGGCTTCACCCAGGCTCTCCCTCCAGCTTCTCCCAGCTCCAGGAGCCCTTGGGTGCTGCTGCAAATCTCCTTTTCTCAGCAGGAGCCGCAGCAGAGCGTTTGCTCTGCAAAAGCACTGAGGAAAATTACTGCAGAGGGCTGGCAGCCCAAAGCACGCTGTGGAGCAGCTCTGTGTGTTTGGGAAAAGCCAGTCTGCTTTCCTGGTTGGCATTTCACTCTGCTGAGGAACGTGGGAGCCGGCCGCCTTCACACGGACTGAGCCGCGCTCACGTGTCCGGCCCCAAAGCTCAGCTCAATCCTCCCGGCCAGGCAGGCAGGGAGACCCCAACCAGCCAGGGTGAGGGGTCAGGGAGTCTCCAAAAATCTAAGGAATCACCTCGTTTTCCAGGAGGACACTAAGGAAAGGTAGGACACAGATCACCAGGGCTTTTCAGCACACCCAACCCGCTCTTCTCGTCCCGGGGTACTCACAGTCCGTGTACTGCTGGAGCTGGGCGAACTCGGCGGGGCTGAGCGAGATCCACATGCCATCACTCATCTTTGGGCAGCAGGGACACGGCAGGGGCCACCAGCCGCTGCGTCTGTGCCAGCCTCAGTGCCACAGGTGCCACCCAGCGCTTGGTCACATCGGCACGGCCAGGGGCACGGGCGGCTCTGGGACTGCTGGCATCGTTCTGCTGAGCCTGGGAGAAGCCAGAGCTGCCTGCGGGGCACCTGGTCAGCACCTTCCTGCCTGGAGGGGACAGAGAGAGAGGAGGGGGTCAGCAGGAGGCAGAGACAGTGTCCTGCTGTCCCTGGGGACAGCCACCTTCAGCAGTGGGTGTGTGAGCCTGGAGATGGGGTGCCAGGGTGCTTTGCCCCACTGCAGACGTGGGGGATCCCTGCTCCAGGGAACAGGGAGCAGAGCGTGTGGGCTGCAGTGAAACGGGGCTGAGCACAAGGAGGAGCACAGGGCACCTTGCTGTGTGAGCATTCTCAGGGCTTGGTGTCCCTGGGAAAGCTCCTCTGCCAGGAGCCAGCCTGGTGCCACCCACAAGAGCCACAACTCTCACTGGCCAGAGGATGTGGCTGGCAGAGGTCAAGCAAATGCCTGGGGCAGGGAAAGGAACTTGTCACCCCCAGCATTTCCCAGGGGAACCCAACACAGGGAGCAGAAGGAAGGGCATGGTTATTTAAAGAAGATGCAAAAACTGGAGCAGGGAATACGAGGGAGTAGAAACTTCCAGCTTACTCCTGCATCTTTGAAGCTGGTGTTTACTTCCAGAGAATCATTGTAAATGAAAATCTACAGTCAAAACTGGATGCAAGGGAAAAACCTGTGCCACAGAAAAACCCTGACCAAAGGGCTCTCTCCAGCCCACCCATTTATAGGCTTCCAAATTTTTTAGTCTTTTTCATTTAACCAAATTGGCCATCAGGCAAAGGGCAGCATTTGGAGGAGGTGGTTGCTCTCCAAGGAGTTTGATCTCCATTTTAGGGCTGTTTCCCTGCTAAATGTTGGCTCCCAGTTTCCACCAGCCTAAGCTGACAGACTGGAGAAAGCAGAGCAAGGATGAGCTGGGAAAGATCACAGGACTTGGGATGATGCCTGGGGAGCACCCCCATCCCCCAGCTGGCTGCACCTTTCCATTCACAGAAAAACACCTTTGATTAAGAGGAACAAGTAATTCTGGGGAGCTGTCGGGTCCCATGTGCCACACCAACCCCACACAGGGTCCCCAGGGACACTCACACATGGGGTGCACCAGGAGCAGTCGCTTAACCCCCCATCCTCAGGACTTTGCCCACATTTCAGTGTTAATGCTGTTTTGGCTCGATATTCAGCTGCTGAAAATGCTCCAGGGCAAGAGCCTGGTGTTGGCAGAGGAAGGAGCAAACCCTCTCTGGGGCTGTGGGGAGGATGGTGACCCCTGAGGAAACAGCACAGGGCTGAGCCTGGATGGCTGCTAAAGTAATGGTAGGTGGCAGGGAGTGACTGCACACAGAGAGGAGCCCACCAAACCCTGGCTAGGCATTTGCTAGAGTTAAATGTCACCACCCTCCTTAGTCCTGCTCAGTCCTTTCCTCCCAGGAGGACAAAGTCACTGGGCTCTTGTTCCACCCCTCCATGGCCTGGGACTTCTTGGCTGCTTCTGAGGCTGCCTGGAGGGCTGTGGGGCTTGGGGACCCCACAAAATGCTGCTCCTGCCCAGGGGTTGAGCAAGGCTGTGCCAGGACAGGGAGCAGTGCCCTCACTGCTCTGTCCTGGGGCACTCCTGGTGGGATAATGTACAATCCTGGGGAAAATCCCACCTTCCCTGGGGCCCTGCAGCCCCATGGCAACTCGCCTCCAGCCTGTGACTATCCCAGCTCGTCCTGGCAGCTCTTTGTCCCCGTGCCACCAGCTGGGGACAGGCTGGACGCAACAGTGCTATGGCTAGAGAAGAACAACCCAATGTCTTCCACACTGGCTTTGTTTTTGTGGGGATGTGGCTTGTGCTGAAAGCACAAGCAAGAACATGGTGTTTGCTCCTATCCTGGATGATGGGTTTGTCCCAGAGTACCTCCGAGGCTGGTCCAGGAGAACTCAGTCTGTAAGAAATGCCCAGGAACACACACAGACTTCCATGTTTCCTGGCAAACAAGCTGTTTGATTTGATCAGAACCTCTTTTTTATCCTAAACTTATCCAAGGAGAGGCTGAGAGTGCAGAACTAGCTAGAAGAAAAGGCAAAGGGGGGGACCTGGCTGGCTCCAGCTCCCCGGAGGAGTCTGGGGGCACTGAGGGCAGCAAAAACATCCCTCGCTTTTTTTAATGGTAGGTGACGGGGCGGGTGACAGGGCAGCACAAAGCGCCAGAAGGAAAGCAAAGCAGAGCTAATTGGGCCATCCCAAGGGGCTTTCCCCCAGCAATTGCCGGAATAACAAATGCCACTCCTGACACGTCAGCCTCGGATTTCAGGAAGGGCAGGAAAAAGCCTCCTCAGGAATCCAGCTGCTCCTCGTTTGGCCGCCCTCTGAATTGTCAGCGGCAAATTATGTTCTATTAAATCAAATTTGCTTCTCGCTAAAAATAGCTCCCTACTAGTGTTACAAATAACACCGGATTACCCTGCCTGGAGGCGCTCACCGGGCACGGCCCCTCTCCCCTCCCTGCGCACCGGTGTGACACGACTCAGGGCGGGGGAGGACGGACAGGGGGACCTTGGAGCCTCCCAAACCTTCCTGGGGGAACAGGCAGTGCTGGAGCTCTTGGGGAGCTGCATGGAATATCCTGCCAGCTGCAGGGATGAAAGAGGTGCTGTTGGGAGCTCCGTGGGAGCCAGGGCTCAGCCGTGTAGGGCCTGAAATACATCAGCAAGGGAAGTGCCAGGTGGGAGTTAGCCACGGGCCAGCCCCCAGTGGTGAGTGGAGCCTGGACATGCAGCAGGAGCAAGCCACAGGCGGTGGAACACCTCCATACCCCTAAGAAAGGGCTGTCCGTGGGCACCTCTGCTATTCAGGGATGGGGAATCCCAGAAGCAGCAATGGGATGGCAGAGGAGCTGTCTTCCCAGCCAGACATCCCTGTCTGGAGCCTCTTCACCAGCTGCCCAGTGCTGCTGTGGATGGAGGGGCTGGGTCCTCATCCCACAGCACAGTGCTCTGGGGGTCACCGTGGCACTGGGAGGCTTTGTTCCACTGCCACCCACCTGTCCCCCCAGGACCAGAGCTACTGATGGGGACCTAACTCTGCCACGCTGGGGCACAGAGACAATGGGCTGGCAGCTGCCAGGTGCTGGCAGAGCCTCCAGCCTCCGATCGGCTCCACAGGAACGTGTGGATGGGGCTGCAGCACCTGCCCCGCAGGAGATTTCTGCTCCAGATGCCCTTTGGGAAGGAAAACCATCGGCTCCTTGAGCTGCAGGAGGTGGCGCGAGGAGGCTGAGCTCCTGCTGAGCACACACACACCCGTGCAGAGGCTGTGGCTCCCTGGCAGCAGTGGGATCCAGCCCTGCTTCCCTGCCCGGGCCTGCAGAAGCCACAGTCACGTGCCACATCTCCTGGGGCAGAAGCGTGGCAGGTCCCTGCAGGAATGGCATTTTCCAGGCCTCCCCCACCATCTTTTGGAAAGATCAGCCTATTTTTGTGTTGGATGGGGAGAGGCCCCTGAGGCGGTGGGTGGAGTATAAATCCCTCCTGTCCCACTGCAGCAAACAAACCCCAACCAAGTCACGCTCAAACTATTTTCTGCAGGGACAGGAGAAGGCGCTTTTCTGCATTTTGCCAGCCCAAGAGGACACTCAGGATCGGCTTTTTCCCTTCTCCAAACCTGTTGCTGTCTACACACTCCCCTGACCCTCTGACCACCACCCACACAGAACAAGGCACGCTGTCCAGGCACCTCACACCAACTTTGCTTTGGAGACCGAGCACGCTCGTGGCACCAGGGAGGGGTGCCCGGAGCATCCGTGCTCTCCCCCACAGTGACACAGGGAGAGGTGGGTGGCCGTACCCAGCCCTGCAGCCCCAGGGCTGGGCTGTGGCTGTACCAACTCCCAGCTGGGTGCTGGGAGAGCTTGGCTCAACCTTGTGACAGCAGGGACCCAGCACAGCCTCCCTTGGAAAGGGAGGGACAGGGGGCAGGACAGCTCAGCTCATACCCCAGAGACACCAACAACTTCCTGACTTACTACTGTTGCATTTTTAGAGAATAATTTTGCTCGCTGAGTTCAGAGCAGACTGGATCTGAGCTAGGATGCCTTCAGAGCAAGACCCTTCCCCTTGCCATCGCCCCTGCAGGTCCCAATCAAACCAGACCTTGTCTCACAGAAAAGCCCTTTCCCACACCAGACAGGGCAGCAAATGCTGGGCCTGCAGCCCGAGGACTGGGATCCACCCCAGGATCCCAGCTCCATCACCCTGCACATATAAGCCCAGGACTCCAGGACACCTACAAACCTGTCAGACGGAAGCCCTGGCTCTCTCTCCCTGCAGGAATCCTGTGGCCTTGAGTCCCGCGGGTTATAACCACACCTTGGGCGGGATAACGCTGCTTCCTGGTAGCTTTGAAATGCCTTCTCCCCTTTCATCCCGCAACACAACCTGCAGAACAAGTCACATCCAGCCCCCTTCCACAGGCCAGCCACACCAGCAGCGCCTCAGCCCTCCCGTCTTCCAAAGCCAACGGCCCCGGCAATTTTTACCTAACAAGAAAGACACTAACGAGCTTTTCCAGCCTGGCAGCACAGGAACAGCTGGATTGGGCTGTTCCTCTGCCCAGCCAAAGGATGGGTGGTTTTATAGCCAGGCTGAGAACCAACACACGCTGAGACACCAGTGAAGGTGGTGTAGGGTGGTGTAGCCCCCTGGGCTGCTTTAGGAGCTGGTTACCATCCTCCTCACCCTGCGGACAAGGGTACGCTGCCCTATCTCCACCCTTCGGGAAGCTTTTCTCAGGAGCGGAGCCACACGCCGGGGAACCCCGACTCCCCAACCCCAGCGCTGCCCCACGCCTTCAGCGCCGGCAGCGCTCCCTGAACCGCTGCGGAAGGGGGTCAGGGCTGGCCCGGGAAGGGCCGC
>VXBC01011643.1:284048-295848 GCA_013399945.1 Ploceus nigricollis
CTGCCTGCTCCTGCCTGCACCTCGAGGGGAGCATCTGGGGGTGCCAGGGGAGTGCCCAGTTCACTCTTGACCTACAGCATGTGAAAATCCTCGTTTATATTGATGCAGCGTCTCACGTCTTGAATGTGTAAACACATGGGTGTGAGGCCAGGGGTGTTTGGCTTTGCCCAGGACAGAGCTCCTAGCACGCTGTGTGTCACAAAACTCATGCCTGGCCAGTGCTGACCAAGGTGCCAGGTTGGGATGCAAAGTACAGAATTACAAGTGTAAATATTTATTCATGGGTATGAGATGTCCCAGCCAAATCAGGGCACCCAGGTGGGGTTTTTTAGGAGGCTCTCACATCCACCACATGCTCAGGTACAGCACAAATTGACTGAGCACTGACACCCACACTAACAGATCTCCAGTCACAGTAAAACTTGGCAGAGCTGCTCTGTTGCTGCTTGTCCATGGATCCAGGTGTCCGTGAGTCCCTCTGGCTGCAGGGACTGACTTGCAACACCAGACAAGGCTGGGAGGGTCTCAGAGCCTGGGATGCTGTGGTACCTTGGTCATGCCAGGGATAAAGCTGTTCTTTATCCCTCAGGGACTGCTCTGAGCCTCCCAAAATCAAAGTCCTTCTCTCCAGGGCCGGGCTGTTTGTTTTACTTCAGCACAAACAATACCGAAGTCTTCAATAAAACTCCACTACCCCATCACATCACGGTGTGTCATGAGAACTAATATGTATTTTACCATTAACGCGCTTCCGTGCTATAAAGATTGATGAACCGGTGCGGAAAGGGGTGCGGGACCCTTTGGGGTGGGTTTGCGCAGGGCAGGCGGTGAGTCTCCCGGGGAGATTAACCCGGGGAGCTTGTGGAAAGGCCGGTTCTCTCCCCGTCCTNAGCGGTGACCGCGGCCCCGCCGTGGGGCTGGGGGGTCCGGTGCTCCTCGCACAGCACCCCAAAATCCCGGGCGGGCATTGCTTTGGAGCCCGTTTGTGTGGGATGTCCTGTGAGGGGAGCAGGCCGGCACCCAGCGGGTGCGGGTGGCCACTGGTCGGGGAGCTGTGGGCACTCCGAATGGGCAGTGGGAGCTGGGAGGGNGGGCAGTGAGAGCTGGGAGGGAAGGCCGTGTCCCTCGCTGGGAGTTCGCAGGGTGGGATCCGGTGCAGCCTAGTGTGTCCCTTCGAGTTCGGGAAAGTTGAGTGGGTGCTGGAAGTGGAGCTTTGCTGGCCGCTTTTCCGCCTTCCACTGCAATGTAACTAATATGCCCAGGGGAGCTGTGGCTGCCCCATCCCTGGAAGTGTCCAAGGCCAGGTTGGACGGGGCTTGGAGCAAGCTGGGATAGTGGAAGGTGTCCCTGCCCATGGCGGTGGGGTGGGACAAGATGGGCTTAAAGCCCTTCCTACCCAAACCATTCTGTGATTCAATGATTTAGTGATGTTAACAGCTCAGGTGAGAGAGCTGCTTACCTTCCCTGACTGGGGCAGTCACTGGCCAGCCAGGCTCCTGCTGATGGGCCTTTGGAGGGTGGGGGAGAGTGGCTGGGGCAGTCTCAGACCAGGAGGAAGATGGGTGGGGAACAGTGGGTGTTCAGCTGCTCCTTCTTAGTGGCTGGGGGATGGAGCATAGCCCCCAGAGGTGCTGCACCAGGTGGAGAAGAAGCTGTAGCAAAGGGAGGGGATGACTTCCTTCAGAGTGTCCTAAGAAGTCTGCCCCCTCTTCCAAGCCAGGAACTGTTCTCCATTCACTTCATTTCTCCCATAACCAGCTGTCAAAAACATTACCCAGGTGGCTTCTTAGCACAGCAAGAGCTGCTGTCCTGTCTCTGTCCCTGAGGAGTGCAGTGCTTCCTGTGCCATGCCATGTGAGCTGTCTGGTCACCTGAGATGGGACATTTGGACAAACCACATCCTGAAGGGCTGTGGTGTCCTCGAAGCAGCCCATTCCCAAACAGCCATAAGTTGGTGCCTTTGACCTAATGACTTGGGGGATGATCCCCAGCTAGGGATGCCAGGAGAGGGGATACCCTGGGGGAAAGCAAAGCCCAGTTAAAACCACAGGTTCTACTTTAGCCCACCACTGGCCTCCTGTGGTGTGGGAGGGTGTTTTGTGGCTCCTGGTAAAGAACAGTCCTGGAGCAGCAGAGCACCGCTGTGCTTTTCCAGCCTCATTTGAAGAAATGGGGAAGATGCAGCTTCAGAGTGTTTAAAATCTGCAATCTCAGCCTCTCTGGTGTGTAAACACCCTTATCTGAGCTATGTTAATCAATTGCCCAGTTGTTTGGAAGGCTATACAGAGCATGTGACTGCTGACAGTGGGTCATAGCTGAGGGTTCCTGCCAGCTGGAGGGAGAAAATCCAGCTTTGCTGATTGTGAGAGTGGAAAACAAGCACCTCTGGGATTGATTTTTTTCCTGATTACGACACTGCAAAGCAATGATCCTTCATCCAGCAGTGAGTGGTCAGGCAAATTGATTTGAGTTTTCCTTTTAAACCACTGTCAAACAGGCTGCTGCTTAGACTCTTAAGCAGGAGTCAGTTTTAAATGGCTCATTCTTGAGGGCTTGGCAAACCACCCTTCCTGCAGATCTGGGGAAGCACACCAGTGAATTGCAGGTGAATATCGTGTAGGAAGACATTTTCCAGGAGCACTGCTGGGAGCTGTAGCTAAGCTCAGAATGGGGGCTGGACTGGGCCAGCTTATCCTGTGTTCAGGTTCAGACCTTATCTGGATGCATCCCATGGGGATGCCTTCATCCATGGTGGCTTTGGTCCTGAGAGCCACCTGTGTCTGTAGAACTGCCTCTGCAGATGGGGGTGGAAACAGGTTCTGAACATGAGCACAGATTTTGGCTGCAGTGCTGCTTCCATTGCCTGGACTGTGCCCTGCTGAAGGAAGATTTGGATGAGCAGGCTGGGGTAGGGTACGGCCTTCATGTGCAGCAGGAGGCCTCCTGCAGGATCTGTAGCTCTGCGTGTCCCCGTGTGCTCCTCTGCTTCTCCTGGTAGAAGCAGAGTGTCTGGAGCTTGTTTGCTTGAGCTGCTCCATCACCTGGTGCTACAGGACTGTATCACCTACCCACTGCTTGCCCTCATCCTCATAGGGTCCCTCCAGACCAACTCTAGCTGTTTCCCCTGGCTGTCCTACTGCCATAGTACATGCTCGGGCTTTTTAGGGAAATAAAACCCAAGAGAGGAACTCGCAGCTTAGGGCTTTGTCAGCAGAGCAAGGCAGATGAACTTCCATTAGCATTGGGGCCTCCCACCGTGACACGGAGCGCGTGCTGAAGCTGGTGGCTCTTGCAGCAGCAGCATGCACTGCTGCTGGCCCAGTGGTGGGTAGGAGCAGGCTTGGAGGAGCCCAGAGTTTTAAACCACTGAAGCTCTTCAAAGTCCTGAGGTGTCTTTTTTCCTTCCTGCAGATTGTCGCCAGTATACGAACAGGAGCTGTGAAGAATGCCTGAAAAATGTCACTGTGAGTAGCAGCAGTGAGACTCCCAGCCTCTCACCATGCCTGAAAAAGTTTCCTTCCTGGAAGCAGGGCTGGTCCCCTGCCCTTGTCCCAGACATGCTGCAAATTCCACCCACCTATGAGGGTGAGAGGGCAATCCCTCTCTGGTGCTCTGGAAGGAGGTTGCTAGAAACTGGGTGGGTTTTGTTGTGTGCTTTTTGATTAGAGTAATGGAATTGCTGAGCTGCTTCCTCATGGATGGGCAACGTGCTTGGAGAAGGGACTGAGTGGGCTGGGCTGGCTGGTCAAGTTCCCCTGCAGCAGTTGTGCCGTGGCACTGGGTGGATGCAGGATGTGTACTGGTGTCCTGCCAGTCTCTGCTGCCTTATCGCAGATATCAGCAAACTTGAACTTGAGTCAGATCTTGCAGCTGATGTAGCCAGAACCAGTTTGACCAAACTGTACTGAATGCTGGGGTTGGGGGTTGGAGCCACCAGGAGAGGAGTGTGCAAAGCTCTGCAGATGGTCTGGTACTGGCTGGGCACATGTACACCTCTCCTGCTCATCAGCTTTGTGTGTGCAGAGTGCTTTGTCTCAAGGCTTTCTTCTTATCCCAAAAATAAACATAAAGATTTTGTGTTATTAATTGTGCAAGCCATGGTGGGATTCTTAAGGTTGTCCTGGGCAGGACCGGTAGTTGGCTCAGTGATCCTTATAAGTCCCTTCCAGCTCAGGATAGTCTATGATTCTAAGCCAGGAGAAGGATCCTCAGCATCTTTACTTGCTCTAGAACTCTGCACTCCCCTCTCCTGGTGTGATCTGTGCTGACACAGCTCTTACTCCTGAGCACCCTGTTGCACTGGGTGATACCTGGTTCTTGTGAGCCAGCAGAGGTGGCCCTGTGCTGTGGCTGCCAAAGCAAAGTGTGGGTCACTGGCAGTGCAGCAGTAACGCTGTGCTGCCTGGTTCCTGTGTTCCAGTGCCTGTGGTGTGCCAGCAGCAGGAGGTGCATGGAGTACCCCGTCCGAAGAATCCTTCCCCCAGCCGACCTGTGTGAGCTCCGCTCTGCGCGCTGGGGAGTCTGCTGGGGTAAGTGCCAGCCTGAGGTGGTGACTGTGTGAGTGCTTGCTGCTGTGGGAGGTTCCCCTGCCTCCCCATCTCTCTGCCAGTGTAGCAATGACAGGCTGAAGGCAGTCAGGGTTCTGCAAACTTCCTGAAGTGTGGGCGGGGAAACAGAGTATGAGCAGTTCCCTGCCTTCTGGCAAGTAGGACCCGTGAGGATTTAGCTACTCCAAAATACATCCCTTATGCTTTGGTGTGATGGAGGCTCCAGACGTGGCTAGCGCCTGGGAACAGGAGTGGAAGGTTCTCTGTGGGCCTGTGCAGCCCTTCCTGGTGTCTGAATCCCAGAAGATCTCTCCTCTGCAGCTGGCATGTCACTCTGTGCACTGCTTCTGGCTCTTCACGTGGCTGCTGTCCCAGGTGGGCTCCTGGAACCAGAGGTGTGGTGACTTCTCTGGGAACCTGCGTGTGCTTCTAGTGCTGAGTGTACCATGGTCCTGCTCAGCTCTTACCCACCTGAGAAAAAGCCTCTTCTAAAACTACCCCTGCACATGCCGGTCTCTTCTGGGAGCTTTTTCTGGTGGACAGCTGCCTCTCCTCCCTGCTGCTCTGTTTTCTGAAGGATTTCTGGAGAGATTGGTGCCTTGTTTAGACTGAGCTTAGTGCATGTTCATGCTCAGACAGGAGCCAGCTTTTGGGGGCTGGAGCAGGAAGGAAGCAAGCTGGGTCCTGGAGGCTCTCACCCACCCCCTTGATGAGGAGCCTGGAGCTGAATTGCTGTTGCCTGTCATCTTTTATGCTCGAGGCTGGGCTCTCCTGTCTGCCCACAAGAGTTCAAACTGCTCTTATGCTTGTGGAGGAAGAACCTCCTCTTTGTGAGCCCTGTGGTATGCTTTTCTGAAACTTCTGTAAGACCTTGAAATACTAGTTTTGATGTGAGTAGCTTCACAAAAGGTTTCATTATAGAAGAACACATTCCTTAGCTTGCAAAGCTTGCTATAGAGGAGATTAGTCCTGTGGGAGATTAGCTCTTACGTGAGTATGCATTTTTGGTGTGTGTGACTTAGCCTCTGTCATCAGCTGGGGGAGTGCCTGGTGCTCTGCCACAGACCTCTGTGTGGGAAGGGGGAAGCTGAACCCCAGGCTCATCCTGAAACCCCAAAATGGTTTCAGAAGCACTGACGCTGCTGCAGGCTTTGAAAACAGTTTCAGTGGTGGAGTCAGCTCAGGCTGGAGTACCTAAAAGAGGATCTATTTAGAACAGATAAAAAGAAGAAGTTTCTTACAATGAGGGTGATGAGGCACTGGCACAGATTGCCCAGAGAGATGGTGAATGCCCCATCTCTGGAAACATTCAAGGTCAGGTTGGACAGGACTGTGAGCAGCCAGGTCTGGTGAACGATGTCCCTGCCCATGGCAGGGAGTTGGACTAAATGACCTTCAAAAGTGCTCTGAGCAGGTTCAGGTGCACTGAGATTTCTATAGCCTGGCTGTTATGTGCAAAGTGGCTCCTAAACAAATATTTCCATAGGCACAAGTCTCTGAACAGCCTGCATCACACTTGGAAGAAACTCCTCTTTGTTGTTGCCTGAAATCCTTGGCATCTAGATGTGTCAGTTTTGGCTGGTGTCTCTGCTGCCATTACTGCAGGAGCTGAGTAGGATGAGCAGGGACCAGGGCTCACGGCTGCTGCCTCACCATGTTCCAGCAGGTTTTGTTCTGTGTGTGGGCAAGCAGATCCCCCTGGCCCTGGGGAGACATGGCAGTCAGGTGCAGGAAGCAGGACTTGGCCTTCAGCTGCCTGAGCAGCACTGCTGGCCCCAAGCTGATAAATCCCAACAGATTTTGTTTCAGTTTATCTCTTGCCCAAGGACTTCAGACACCCCTAAGTGCTCATCTCATCAGAGATGCCTTCTGAGGCTGGCTCCCATGGACAGTAATTCCGCCCTGTCAGAGATTGTTCCTTAGCCCTGAAGCCTTCCCTTGTTGGGTTTTTTCCCTTGATGGTTACTTTTTACCTGGATTAGTGATTAAGATAGTTTTGCTCTTGTTTCTGCCAGAGGAGTTTGACCTGAGTGCATTTGTCCTTGCCTTTCTTCATAGCCAGTAACTGAACACTCCTGTTAGCAGGTACATGTGCTCAGCTGGTGTTTATTTTTGAGTACCAACACTAGGTATATCTACAGCTAACAGTGTCCATTTGCTTTCCCAGGTGGTTGCACATCTCCAGCCCAGTGACTGAAGCTGCTGGTGACAGTAGCTGTATGTTCATAAACAGGACAAGAGAAAATGGCTGTAGGATAAGAGGAAATGGCCTCAAGTTGCACCAGGGGAGGTTTAGGTTGGATATTAAGAATAAGATTCTTCACTCAGAGGGTGGTCAGACAGTGGAACAGGCTGCCCAGGGCAGTGGTAGAGTCACCATTCCTGGAAGCATTCAAAAAACACAGAGCTGTTGCACTTGGGGACATGGTTTACTGGAAGACCTGGCAGTGCTGGGGGAACAGTTGGACTTGATGATCTTTGAGTGCTTTCCCAACTTTAATGATTCTGTGATCCTATATTGTAACTCCAGGCAGCTGTGTTTGTGTGTGCTAAACACGTTTTTGTCAAATCCTTCAGTGAACTTTGAAGCCCTGATCATTGCAATGTCCGTGGTGGGAGGAACACTCCTGATCATGTTGGGGGTCTGCTGCTGCTGCTGCTGTTGCAAGAAAAAGAGCAAAAAGCAAGTACTGGGGGGCCCCCTGATTGTGGAGCAGCTCACATGCAGCCATGTGCTGCTGCAGAGCTGAGTGCTGAGTGCACTAAGGGGTGGTACTGTCTACCAGGCCAGACAAGGATGACGAGAGAGCAGCCAGGGAGCGGGAGAAGAGGCGGGTGCGGCAGGAGGAGAGGTGAGTTTGTATCACAGGCCCTGAGGCTGCAGAATGATTTGGCTCCTGTCTGTGCCATCAAACGTGATGCCAGGAGGCACATGGAGCTCAACACATGCAGTCAGTGGCTGCTTCAGCCCTAGCTCACACACAAGGCTCATTAGGAATGTCATGCTGGGGTGACTCGTGGATGTAGCATCACAAGTATTGTGTATGCAGCTCCCCGAGGGCGGCTGATGTGCGGGCTCTGGTGGTCCCCAGAGCCTCCCTGAGGTGGGAGGCTGAACAAACTTGCCAGCCTGGAGCTCCCTTGGTTGGGAATAAGCAAGGAGCTCTGGCTTTTCTTGTTCCCTTTTGTATCACCAGTTACTGACTCATGGCTTTTCTGTTTGCCTCTCTCAGGAGAGCAGAGATGAAATCACGGCATGATGAAATCCGAAGAAAATACGGTACAGTGCTGACATGAGTGATTCAAACTAAGCTTTAGATGAAGCAGCCTCTGTAACCGTGCTCCTTGCCATGGTTACAGCTGTAGGTGAGACCTGGCCAGCAGGGAAAACATGGCCCCTGCTTCTCTTGGCTCGGAGTAAGTATAGAGATGCTGGGGTCATGGTGTGTGAGCCCACACAAAGGCTAATTTTCCTGGGCAGCGAAGAGGAAGTGTATAATGTTCCCCAGAATATGTCCTCCAAGCTTACCAAGCTGATGGAGTTTGACTGGAGGGGAGAAGCAGAAGCTGGCAGACACAGCACCATCATAATGCTGTTACCCTTCAGGCACAGCCCTCCAGCAGCCCTGTGGTGAGCAAGTGGCTGGGGAGCCAGCAGCCTGGGGTGTGGGGCCAGGTAAGAATCAGAATGCCCACAGCTGCAGGAGCACAGAGCAGGCACTAATCCCACCCCAATCCCTCTGGTCCTCTGTACCAGCAGTGGTGTCTCAGTCCCCTGGGGATGGGAGTGCACAGCCTCCCTCCTGGGGCTGGACTGTCCCTCAGGTGAGTCCCATGGACGTGAGCCAGGTCTGGGCCTACCTGAGGGGAACATCAGCTTGGAAGGAAGCAGGGAACAGCCAGTTGCTCTGTGCAGGGGAGGGTCCGTCCAGCCTGCCCATTGGGGCTGCCAGGGGCTCTGCCAGTGTCTGGCTGTGGGGCAGTTGGGCTTATGCATGCTGCACTTGGTAGTCTCTGGCTTTGGGGGGGCTGTAGGGAAAGGTAGAGACCTTTCTTCTGCCTGCAGCTGCTGCCCACTGCAGTCCAGGTTAGGCAGGAGATGCCAGGGCCTCTGATGGGCTGGCTCCTTTGGGGAAGAAAGAGCAGGCAAAGCTGTGCCTGAAGGAGCTCTTGGTGGAGGAAACATCTGCCTGTGGAAGAGCTGTGCTCTGGGCCTGTCTTGCCATGTCAGGGCTGTCTTGCTGCAGCCTGACCCTAGAGTTTGCAGTCTTGTCCTTTGTGGCTGTTCTTCAAAAGTGTTGAGCTGGGAAAGCAGCAAACAGCATGGCACATTGGTAGCCCAAAAGCCAGCCCCATACCCTGCCTTGCTGTTTCCCAGTCTCGATGCAGGAGCAGGGAAGCAAGTCTAAGAACAGTTTTCATTTAATTTGGGTCTGGGCTCTCTGCTTCTAAGTCCAGTCTGACAGAAGGGGTGTGTAGAGGGAGCACTCTGGAAGATTAGGCAGGCTGCTTTACCTGGACTGTACATGGACTGCCTGGGAGAGGAGTTTGCCATCAGGTCAAGCTTCTCAATGGATGTCTCCTCTTGTGCAGAAGGGGAGAGTGAAACAGTGCTGACTGTGGGCACTGCTCAAGTAAGAGCAGGTGCTTTGGGAGAACTGCAGCTGGGAGGCTTGAGGATGCCTAAATGACAAAGAGTTGTTTGCCAGGACTGGTTTTCTTGCTGGCTGTGACCACTGTGGGAGCTGCTGTCTGAACAAATCTCTCCTCTCTTCTAGGCCTGTTCAAGGAAGAGAACCCTTATGCCAAATTTGAGAATTAGCATCTCCAGACACACCCACCCACCCTGGTGAACGGTGCCTTCTTCAGAGCCAAAAGTCTCCAGGCTTCCCCCCAGCACCATTGTGCCACTTCAACTGCCACAGAAGATGACCCAAATGATTGGTGACACCATTGTCCCCACTCCAGGTGCTTGGTCTGGCCAGAGCTTTGCTCTTGCCCTGCTGGTGCAAGAAACAGTGGGGCAATACTGGAGGATGAAGCATTTCTTCTCACTCACCCCAGGGTGGTTGTGGTGTCCAAAGCAATGCACGTAACAGTCCTTGTCCCAGCCAAGGGCAAAAGCAATGTCACACATCTCCCTCACTCCTGTCTCACCAAGAACACTTCATGCACACAGAGCTAGGCTCTTCTGCTCTGCCCCCTTTTTTTTCTTTTAGTATATGCAAAAGCCAGCAAGAGTTTCCTGACATAAGGGTCAGCAGGAGGCTTTGGCTGTCACTCCAGGTGCCTGCACTTATCCCAGCACATTAGCAGTCCTCTCAAAGAGCACAAGTTTCTGGTGATCTGGTGCTTCCAGGAGGAAGGTCTTATGTGCACCTTCTCACTTGCAACTAATCTGGGGAAATACTCCAACTCTCCTACCTCTCTGTGCCTTTCTAGAAAGGTGGTCTTGGGCTCAACGGCCACATCTGTTAGCAGTACTCTAAGTTTCAAGTGCCTTTACAATATGCTGACTGTGTATTAAACTGATTAAATTACTGTTCTGGTCTGAAAGAGTTTAATTCTGCTTCCATGGCAGGCACAGGTTGGGAGTAGTGGCTGATGGAGTTGTCACTGTTATGTGGCTCTGACTCATTGTGGGTAGCTGGGGGACAGAAGCAAGGCTGCCTTGGGCTCTTGCTGGGCTTGAAAGGAGGAGTCTGTTCCCAGAGATGTTCAGGTGTTAGGAAGAGCTTTGGATGGAAGTAAGGCTGCTCTCTAAGGAAGGAGCTGGGTGTTCTGGCAAGAGTTTGGCCTTTTGTCCCCTGGCATCTCCAGGAGAGAGCCCCTGTGTATGTGGGGTGGCCTGGGGGCTCAGACTGCAGCCCGAGCAGTGTCGGGGAGCTGGGGTGGGAAGGAGGATGGAGCTGCCTGCTCTGGTGCCTGCCCAGGACTGGCCATGCAGCACCTGCAGCCCTGTGCAGGCTGTGCAGGACTGGCAGAGTCTGGGCTGAGGAAAGCTGCCTGNTTCCTAATAGGGGTCCTGCATGTGCTGGCCCAAAGGGCCCGTGGTGCCTCTGCCAACCAAAGGTACAGGGAAAGCTGTGGGGGCTTTGTTTGAGAGCCAGCAACGCCCAGGGACAGCTGGTGCTAAAGCCTTTTGAGCTGCCTTTCCCTGCTGGGCTGCACCAGGCTCCAGTCCCCCTCCTGCCCTGGGACTGGGACCAGTAAATTCAATTTGGGTTCCCTGAGACTCCCACTGGCCCTGCTCCCAGCACTAAGGAGTGATGTCTCCAAACCTATCAGGGATGGGGGACCCCTGCAAGCAAGTTCCTCTTCCTGAAACCCCACTTGTGACTGGCTCTGTCCTCCTCTGCTGAGCCAGGGCAGCAGAGAGACCAGCTGGGAGCAGAGGCCATGCCATGCTGCCAGGGCAGCACCCAGAGTCCATGGACAGAGGCACTGTGTCCTCTGCTCTCATCCTGAGCTCGTCCTGGGCTCCAGCATCTTCATCCTAAGGGCTGCCTCCCATAGCCTGGGATGGAGCTACTCCTGATGTTTCTAATTCCTCCTGTGAAGGTTGCTGTGTGCAGGGATCATGTGGCTGATGCACTGAAAAGCTGGTGAACCCTTTGGCTTGGCTGGGCCATGGTGGGGAGGTGAAGCTGTGTCCTTAGGTGGCCAAGGTGCCTGCTCAGGTCAGGGAAGAAGCATCTGCAGTGTAACTGAGAGTGGAGCCCGGCAGCTAAAAAGACATTTCATGAGGATTAACTGGTCCTTTGCAAGGCTGCCACAATGGAAAGCTGTCCTGACTGGGATGGGGAAGCACATAGTGATGGGGACACCGCAGCTGAGGAGTGGGACAGTGCCCCACCACCTGCAGTGGGTACTAGGAGGATGCACATGGGAACTTGGAAAGAAGGGGTTAATGAGATGTAACAGGGAGCTTGGCTTTGAGCCAAAGGAGAGTTCTACAGCCCTGCACATAAAGGCCACAAAAAGCTGGCACTAGGCCAACTCCAACCATGTGATAGGAAAGGTGGGACAAACAGCCAACACTCTGAGAGGTGAAATCCCAGGGATAGACTGAGCTGTGACCACAGGCTGCCCAGCTGCAGATGGATAACTGTGCTGGGGTGGCCTGCTGTCATCACAGCCTCTTCCATTCCATTCACAGCAGGGCTATGATGGCAGCAGCAGCAGGGCCCTGGAGGTGCCTGGTGCTGGAGAGTCTCTGCCAGGCAACCTCAGTCTCTTTGCAAAACGCACAA
>VXBC01011646.1:0-14761 GCA_013399945.1 Ploceus nigricollis
GCGGAGCGGAGCGGAGCGGAGCGAGGGACACCACGCAGGCGCCGCCGGATCCACGTCGCACCCGGGCCCGGCGCAGCCGCGTCCGGCCCGACACGTCCGGGAGGCGGGGCCGGGGCGCCGCGCCCGCCCTCACAGCGCGGTGAGCGGGGAGCGCTGCAGCTTAGGGCTGGGAGGGACTCAGAGAGCGTCCGGGTCCAGTCCAGCCATGGGCACAGACACCTTCTGCTCTAAGCCCCGACTGACCCGGCCTGGAACACGTCCAGGAGTGGGGCAGCCTCTCTGGGGAACCTGTGCCAGCCCCTCACCACCCTCACAGGAAATAATTTATTCCGAGTATCTAGCCTAAATTTCTCCTTTTCCAGTTTGTACCTTGTCCTATCCCCGTATTTCCCCTCGTTCAATTTGTTTCCATTAATCCTCGTCCTTTTAAACTATGCAGCTCACATTTAAAAAATTGTCTACTTCAAACACGGCTAACACATCAGACTAGAATTCACTGGCACTCCTTAAGTCTCTGACTAAAGCAGCCAAATGATGCCCCGGATTTTTTAATGGAGGTTATAAATGCTCTTGAATGTCCACAGAAAAGCCACAAACTCAGGTGTCTTTCTGATTTTTTTATTAATAAATACCTTAAGAGCACCAATGGTATTTGAACATAATTTTGCAATGCTGTGCATGGCGGCTGCTTGGGGACAGTGAGGAGACACATCTGTATTTTCATGTACTGTTGATCATTTTCTCCTTCTGTGTTTCTTGACACCGAAAGCCACCTCTTCCATATTTAACACCTTCCACAAAATTGATCAAATCAATACCAAATAAGAGGGAAATCCTTATTTTAATCTACTGCCTCCTTTGGTTTAAGGTGTCTCAGTAAGTCTTGGGAGTGCTACAACTTGCAACCAGATTGTTGTGGTTCCTTTTAAAAATATCTTTTCTTTCCATATACGTGTGCACACATGTTGAAAACAAGACTTTTGGCCACCTTAAAGTTCCATGTGTTTGAAAGTACATTACCATGAACATTTTGACAACAAAACCCAGGAAAAGTGTATTTCTATACATCAGAGGTCTGTACATGAATAAGCATTTATACAAATATAATCCACCAAATATTGGCTTCTACGTACAATTCAGAAATATGGTGATTCATTTAGATTTCCTAACCTTCAACCATGCTGGCACTAACAGGAACATTTCAGGCTGCCTTAACACCCACAGAGTATGTTTATTTTATAAGGTGGGCACAGATTTCTCTTGCTGTATTTGCACTTATGAATAAATTAAGTGGTAAAGTGAAGTTTGAACAACATAGTCTGTGGTGTAGTAACATCAGCAACTGCAAGTTCCTGGCCATCCACAAGACCCAGTTCTGAAAGAGAAAGAAAAGCTTAATTAATTTAATTAAACCCATGTGCTTTGCCTTTTCAAGAAGCCCAAAAAAAAATTAGAAATGCTATTCCCACAAACCATAAATATGATTAAATAAAGCTGCAAATAGCTCACTGGCTAAGTTAATATTAATCTAATTTAACCAGGAAACAGGCCTTGTTGAGAAATATATATAAAACTCTACTGGAGAGTGTGTAATTTACAGCAGTTATTTGGTTGCTTTGTTGCAATGTTCTGTGCATCTGCATGCACTTCACCTTTAAACAATTGATATACCTGAGAAATGTGAAACTAAAATTGAATGTTTATTGAATGTAAAAGGACAATGAAGTAAATTCTACTGCATAATGCAAGATAAAGCTAAATATCCACACAGAGGGGTGAAACTGACTTTCTCTAACTTGAAAATCAACACCTGACAGCTCCATGATACCTTTTAGTGTCTTGGAAAGATTTGGCCTTGTTCGTTCTTCAATTGAAGCTACTGTCTGCAATTTAAAAAAAAAAAGGCCAAAAATTTTTTTTTCAAATTCAGTACATTTAAGTAAATTCAGAATATTACAGTCAATTATGTATGTTCAGATTACCTGTAAATAAAGTGTTTTATTTCCCCCATACATAGTTGCTGTGATTGCAGGAGATTTCATCTGCCTATATAAAAAACATTTAAAAACAAACAAACAAACAAAACAAAATCAGGCAATCAGGTTAAAATACATTTTAAAATTACCTTTTATAAGCAATAAACCAACAAATTATCAAATTATTCAGAATGGTTGCAACTTACAATGAAGCATTATTTGTCAAGTAATCCAGGATCTCCTGCAATTTAGCTGATGGGGAAATCTCTATGTTTTGGGGAAGCTGGCTGCAGGCTGGACAGTTCTCCTACCACAAAACAGCACAAGAATACACATCATGTTAAAGATGATTTTAGAAATGCTGTTAGTAAGGTCTCAAAAGTGTTTGTGTTTTGCCTTTTTTTTAATTTTAGCTCTAGAAATATTAATAGTAGCAAATATTAATGACAAAACTCATTTCCTTCTGAAGTCTGTCACTGATTAGCTCCCAAAAGCACCTAAGTATTTATGAATGACAAATTTCATCTGACATAAAATCCAGTACTATAAACTTTCAGACAATTTTTACCATAACCTCTTTTTGAGAAGATCTGCCCATGAGTTGTCTTAGGTTTGAGGATCTTGTTTTCTAGTTCTACTCTGCAGAAATAGCAGACCAGTAACACTGTAGTTTCCACTTTTAAAACTTCAGAAATGTTATTATTCAGTGCTAGGGGCCAACTGATTCAATACTGAGGTTCAGAAATACACACCAAGTGTATAAATATAAAGCAAGGAAACAACCCTTCAAGCCTTTAATGGCACTAACCTTTCTTTCAGCTTCAAAACTGTATGTATATAATCCATCCACATCATTGAACACCAAGTAGTTGTTAAGAGGAACATATGCACTGTAATGACAAATATGTCAGTGTTGATACATGGCATTCTGCTGGAAATCATGTCTATTATTAATAAGAAATTAAATACCTTGTGGCTATTTTAAAAACTTCCGTGGCACAAACAGCTGGAATGAGAAAAAAAATTTCTTCACTTAGCTCTAGCAGACATGCAGACATCACACAGTTGTACAAAAAGTGACAAAAACAATCAAGTATAACAATCTATAAAGAGAAAAATAAACATCTGAAGGCAGCTGGTAGTTCTGTGCATAAACACCACAGATTTGGCACTAATCTGAGACTATGTCAAGCCTGTGTACTGTGTTCTTCAATTTTTCTCCCAGTCTTAAATGTTTTTGCTCTCTCCCAGAGTCATAACATTTATCTAGTCACATACAGTTTCTCTATGGAGAACAGAAATAAGCTGTAAGAATAAACCAGACACATTTAAAAATTACTATTATCCTCTCCAGGTTCTCAATTCCAAATTGCTGTCCCACAAAACTCTCAAGTCAGTAAAGCAGAAGTGAAATGAGTTCTTTCAGCATACCTGCAATTACTGCATTCGTAGAAGCTACTGCTGGAATAATTCGTTTAACCACCCCTGTAAAAACAAAACATACAGCTCTGGGTTTTCTAAGAAACTCTATTGAGAGATTACTTTTAGACAGAATAATTTCAAAGGGTGGGTCCAAAGGTACTTTAAAGTGTCCAGGAATTTATGTAACAAACAGGTGTAATGGCGTGCTGCTGCAGTACTTGGACACTTTTTGATTTTAGGAATGCATCAGGCACATTGAAAAAAAGCGGTAACAAACAAAGAGAACTATTGAACAAACTCTGAAAGCAAGTATTCTGTATTTAGCACTGGAAATTAAACCTCTGTTCTATTCCTGTTTAACTGGGGAAATGCACAAAGGAAAGATAGTTGAGTTTTCTATTTGGTTAGTGTTTGAAAAGCTGATTAAATGAATGTCAGTATACTGCACTTGCATGTGAACAGAGGCAGGGACAGCAGAGAGGAACAGATGCTATAGACTTAACCAGCCTGAACTGGCACAAAATGTTGCTAGAAAAGACAATCAAATCCTTTTGTTTCTACTCTTTGACCCAGCAAGAGTGGTAACCATGTAATGTAAACTGTGGAGCTGCTCCAAGTTAAAAATAAAATAGCAAAAAGAATGTTCAGTTTTATCCCAGATAAGTTCCTCTGATTCATCATCAGTGCCCAAACATCTGATTTGTCATAAAAATATTTGTGCTGGCACAGGAAACAAGCTGCTTGTTTCTGTTTTAAGGATGAGGAGAACTATCTCAGCACAGCTGCCAGCTTAGTCATAACAAATACAAAGAATGCCAATCCAGCCTAGGTGGAAATGCCACAACTTGGTGAAATGCCATCCCCTTACCTTGGGTGAGTCTGTAGGTAACACCTTTAATATTAAATTGTGATGCTCTTTCTAAAGACTTCTGGTAAATCCACTGTATATGTTCAGGGTCATCTCCATCCAATGCAATACCTTCTACAGTAAAGAATTTACAGATAAATTGCAATTATAGAAGTTCTTCAGAAACACAGCATTCTTTTGGTCTAAAAAAATCCCTGTTTTAATTTAAAATTAATACCCCATGAAGCTATTGAAACTTGACATTTTAAATAACCAAAGTATTACTTTTACAAACATCTTTAGTTTTAACACATCCTATACACAAACTATCATCACTGCACAATTTATAGAGCTGTTACAGGTTACATTTTAATCAGGAAATACACTGTGCAATGTGAAAAACATGAGCAAATATGGAACTGGAGAGTGAGTTCAAGAAGTGAAAATCCATCTCCAGCTCAGAGGACGCTTAGATTCAATATAACAATGAACCACACAAGGTTAAGAGGCAGGATTGTTTTATTAAAAGTATATACCCAACTCAAGGTAATTAAAAGGAGAAATGTCCATTAGGACCAGTACAATACATTAATTACCTCCAAAAGGCTGCTCCTTTGGCCACTGCAATATCCTGACATACTCAATGCAATGCTCTGGCAGTCTGGGCATGGACGCAATGGTGCACATGGGAAAATTGACCTGGTTGGGCAGGGGATGAAAACCAGAAGAAACCATGATACATTAGGTGTAGTACTAAGAAAATAAACCAGCAAAGCAGAGGAATATGAAAAAATGGCAATTTCATTGGCTGAGTTACCTGTGGTGGGTAAAGTGCAAGTGTGCATTCAACACACGCTGTCATACCAGGAATAATCACACGGACATTTCCTTTGAAACCTTCTGTTCCTCCATCTATTAGAGGTATGATGGAACTTGGATCCAGGACACCATCTTCATAATGCAAAAATGACATCTAACAAATAAAGGGGGTGGGCGGTTGGTTTTTGTTTGGTTTGGGCTTCTAAACAAGTTGCAGGAAGAAAAAAGACCCTAAAATTTTATTCTTGAAGGTACACTCAACTACTGAGTGCTTAATATACAGTTTATTTTAAGGGTATATAAAACACTACTTATTTGTCAGTACACAAGACTTTATCAACCACCTTCACCCTCCACCTCCTCCCCTGATAAATGCTATTATGTTCTTATAGTTCATCAGAACAAATGGTTGGTTGGTTGAAGGTTTGATTCTTGATTTGTTGTTATGCTTTTGTCTTTTCTTTTTTATTTTAATATGGGGAGATACTCCAGATCATTGTTTTACAAACAAATTCACAATGATAAAATTACCAGCTTTCTGGTCACTGAATTCTGTAACAGTGCAGCTCCAAATAATGGCATTTACAAGTTGCAGCATAATAAATACTGTTTGGGTAATGAAGAAAAAATTCACAATGGGAGCATCCAGAGCAGCTCTGGAGCTTTCTTTTTTGATTTTCAAAAGCTGACTGCAGAAGGCCCCAAGCAATGTAACCTAACTATGAAATTATCCCTGCAGGGCACTGCACAGATGTTGGCTAACACTTCACAAGAAAAGGGCAGGTAAGAGAACCTGCATTTCATCCTGCTCGCAGAAAGAAAACAGAAATAGGTATACAGAAAGCTGTGAGTTCCAACAGCCCTCATTCATCTTCATGACACATTCTACGCAAGTATATGTAATTTTAGTCATCTAAACTCAAGCAATAATCAGGCATTAAGAAGATTGAAGATTTACCAGCATGCCATTTATCCATCTTCTTGCAATTATAGAGTCCAGCCCACAAACAATAATATGAAACTCTAGGGAGAAAAAAACATTATTCAAAATCTACACTAATACAGACATCCTAAGACAAGCAAACTATTCTGTCCATAACAGGGACAGCGACAGTAGCTTAGCCATCTCCCCTAGACTACCTGTATCACAGGTGTATTTAAATTTTGTCTACGTGTTACTTCTACTTCCAGTATATTGTGGAAGACTAAAATAATTAGCAAGCAAACCACCAGGAAAAACAGTGAGCAGCAACATCTGCAAGGGTCCCCTAAAGCACCAGTGGGTGTTTGTCAGGCAAACAAATGCCACTTACGTCGATAGAAGCTTTCATCCATGTCTTGAATCTTTTTAAAATATCTGAATGCAAGCCCAGTAAAGGAATATATTTTAGTTAAGTTTACTGTTTTCCATTTGCTAACCTAAAGCCAAAATATTATTTAATTTATTACTGTAATTCTATACAACATCTTCTAAAAAACTATGTGATCTGAGATTAAATTCCCACAGCTGAAGCTGTAACATCTCACAAAACTAGTAAAGGGCACAATGGAATAGTCCTAAACAGCAAAGTTCAGCAGGTGAAATATTTAGGAAGCTCAAAATATGTGCACTCACAAAGTCCTTTATCAGTAAGTGCTGCTCTATGTTTGTAAACTAATGCCTCCTACCAGTGTTACTCAAAACTCTCTGGTGAGTTATTCCAGTATCTCAGTGGAAATTACAATATTGCACCTGAATAAAAAGACTCAGTGGAAAAATACAAAATAATTTCTAAGCCTTTCCCATGCAGATCCCTGTATGTTAATGGCACGGAGAAAGAATTCTCAACTCGCCACTGAATGAATGTGTTCTTTATTGTATGAGAAACAGGATGGCAGCAAAATACTTTAGATACTCTTACCACCCACAGAGTTTTCTACGATATTGAAGCCTTCAGGCTTCTCTGTGAAAGGATACGGTACCACAGCACAGTTGGGAACGCGACTGTTCAGGAATTCTGCTGCAACTTCTGCTTTTGGTCGCCCCACATCCTTTGCTCTGGGAAAAACCCAAGCAATTCCAAAATTTATTTATTATTTTAGCAGATTTTGTCTTTCCAATCTCTAAGCATTGCAATACCAAATTAAGTGGCTAATTGTTACTTTAGGACAATTTATTTAATTGGATAATATTAAGGCATCCAACCCAAACCATTCCATGATCCCTGTAAAGCATGAGATGTGAGAGTCTCAGAATTAACTACAGTTATCAGCACCAAAAACATCCAATGACTGTTCACTGTACTTGGATGAAAAGAAAGAAAATCTGAGGTCTCAATCTGTGTGCATTTATTCCTTCGTGTCACCTTTTCCAATAGTCATTAGCTGGACTGGAATGGCAAGGAACATAGGCTGATATTCTTCATGCCACAGAGCCCAAAATAAGAAGAAATCATATGCAATTTTTAGTTAATTCTGAGTACTATCGTGACATGAAGGTCCATTAATCTTTAATGACCTCTTGCCCAAACAAAATAATGAATATATTAACATGTTTTATTTAGGTACATTTTAAAAAATCCAGAAGTTAAACTGTGAAATTATAAAATATCACTCACCGAAACAAAAACTGTCGATTAAGGTTAGAAACGTCTATAGTATCCATGTCAATAACATGGATCTGTCTGAAGCCAGACAGTGCCTGGGAAAAGAGAAGGTCAGCTTCATTTAACAGGAAATTAAATGCTCACAAAGCTCCAGAATTTACTCCACATGCCAAAACAGCGACCTTTGGAGGAACAAATGTATTTGCTCCTCATTGCCTGTGCAGACAGGTACATGGTCATTCTTCGTTCCAAGGGGTTTTGTTGGGCTGCTAATGCTGGTATTCAGACATATGGAATTAATAACATTCCAACAGTCAAAGACAATGCTCTCCTGAAGGCAATATTGCTTTGGCCTACCTAATGCTAACACAGGGAAGCCAACAGTAGGCTGATCTATAAGGAGAAACTGCAGTATTCCTTCATGGCTGGAGTAAATAAAAAGGGTCCATTGGAGAAAAAAACCACAGAATTTAAAGAAATACCATAAGCACTTCCATGCTTGGCAGGAATAGGAAAAACAAAGTTTAATTCCTTTAAAAGGCTTTTAAAAAAATCCTGTTAAGGTTTGGGACATAACCATTTTCACATAAATGGCATAAATGAGTCTGGCATATTGACCCAGATATCACAGTTCAAAACAAGGCAGCATTCCTCATGGCATTCAATGCTGAAGCAGATGGCAAACACAAAAATCACCTCCCTAAGAACACAGTGAACCTCTGACAGAAGCTCTGCCTCGTCTCCATTTGCATGCAGGCCATCACCACATCTGGCAAATAACTTTAGAGTAAAATTGCCTTCAAACTGTACTATGGGTCTGATCTGGTAAAGTACTAACATCAGTCACACACAAAGAAACTATGTGCACTGCAGTTAAAGGCAAATAGATGCTGTAAAACATGGGATTTAGAGAAAAGAAATCAGTTGTGATGTTCTGAAGTGACTCTAAAAAATTTGAGTTATACACAAAATATTACTTAAATTTTCCTTTAAGACTCTATCTTTTTATATGTAAAGACTTTGAAACTTTACATTTTCTGAACAAAGAGAGCTATCCCATGCATAATAAGGGATGCACAGAAATCCTTGTTCTTAAATAGAAACATGGGGAAGTAGAGTAATAGTCCAAACTACCAGACTCAAATGGGATCACAACAGTGATACACTGAGATAAATATGAGTGCTTGTGAGGATAAAAACCACAGGAAAAGGGTAATTAAACTTTTGCATTCAAAACAACACTTCCTTGTAGCATTATGAGCATGATTTGCCCTTAGTTGACCTCACTTCCCTAGATCTGGCAATTAGGGAAAATCACCAATATCAGACTGGATATAAGGCTGCATGTGAACTTCTGGCTGCTCTTCATACAAAGCAGCCTGCTGTACCTCAAGACAAGCTTTGAGATAGCTGAAAAAGTAACATGCAACATATGAAAATGCCACCTTTCAAGTGCATCCTTCATCTTTACTGTCTGTATCAACATGTATTTTACACATGTTGATTAGAACTTAAAATTCTAGTAGCTATATACAACCAAAACTGCAAAATCAGCCAATTAAAAAAGATAATTCTGTCAAGGAAAAAAAAAAAAAAAAAAAAGAAAAAGAAACAGAGAAGATTCTAAGAAGAAAAGGGTTAAAACACAATAATTACCAGGTTTTTCAGGAGTTCACATCCTAATCCTCCTGCTCCAATAACTAGCACTTTACATGTGCTTAACAAAAAATCAAGGGCCTGCAGAAAACATAAAACAAAAAATTATATACAATTTGTGCTTTACTTCATAACCCTTACAAACATGTCACCATAAATTTTCAGTGCCTAGTGAGTTACAGATAAAGCAACTTTGCATCTGCAGGAGTAATTACATATTGGACTTTAATCAGTTGTTGAGTTCATGCAGTTCCTATATCCCCACTTAGAGAGAATCAAGACCTTTGCTGATATCAGTATACTACTTTTATAATACCTTTGACCATGAAAAAAGCAAGGTCCACTCTTATTATTATTTGGTTTAAGGTGACAATGCCTTCCTTCTTCAGATATTTCAGTGATATATAATACAAAATAAATCTAAACAGATAGACAACATTGCTGGACAGAAAGAATTGAAAATGTTAAGTATATAACTGCTTTCTGTGAACTGTTCTACTTCACCCCAGTCTCCAACTAGTAAATAATGGAACAGTACATTAAAAAGGTAACAGGAAAATACTTTCAACCATAAGCTCTGAAATAAAATGTACAACAAACGAAGAAAATCAGAAGAAATACTTAAAACAGTCTACCCTACTACACATCTTATCCAGTTCTCAAAGTATTCATATTAACACTAATTTCTTCAAGTACAATAAATTCCTCACTGTATCAAATTACTTAAAAATGGAGATTTAAATGCTGCTATTTTTCATGTGAAACTCAAAAACAGCATAATTCATACGTTGCTATATGTTTATATATGATGACAGCAAGCTTGAAGTTGACAGCATACAACTTAAAAATACAAACTTATAAAAAGAACACAACATGTTCTCCTAGGACCATAGTGTTCAATTGATTAAAACACAAGTTCTTCATGCAGCTTTAGTACTCACACATTGCTGATGGTCAATTAATGAACCTGTTGACATTAATTTGCAACACACTCTACAGATATTTGATTGAAATTAAGTCTTTCTCACTTGAGTGCCTGGCTCGAAATCGGGATGTGTGAATGGTCCAGATCGCTCGAGGAACTTCTTTACATGGTTCCAGCGACCTTCCCAGTCTCCAGAGTCCCCACACCCACCATCAACAGCCATTCTGCACAGAACACAGTAAATTCAGCTGCAAAATCAGACAGGAAAAGCCACACCTCCAACTTTCTATGCAAAGAACACCTAAATTATTGATCATTCCTACAAATGCATCTGCATATTCCTTATGTCTGTAAGTTATGCACATGAGCATTTGCATGAATGGGTTTTATTTGTGGAACTAGAAAGCAATAATATAAATATGCACAGAGGGGAAAAACAACCCAGGCATTTCAATAAACCCACTGATTTATCTGTTACTAGTAAAAGTTGACCTGCAGTTTAAAAAAGGGCCTAGTCTTATTACTTTTATTTCCCTCAAATTTGAAGAGGATACTGAAAAAGAGCTTGTTCCTTTAGATTTTGAGGGTGATCATTTTTTCATCAGTCAATTCTTGTATCTTTTTTTCACAGACTTAGCAGTCTGTAACTGCAATTGTGAGGCTCTGAATAAATAACAGTAACGTGCCCCAACATCATCCTCTGAATCTTCAGGGTAGTTTATTTAGACAAATACTTTTAAAATACAAGAATCTTGAATGTTCTTCACCCTCAAGTGGTACCATGGAATTAGAACTGCCTCATTTTTCAGGCATCCTCGAGCCTGTCTGCAGTAATAGTCCCACTTGAAAAAAAAAAGGACTGTTTGCAGTTATCTTCCTTTAAATTTTCAAGGCAAAATTCTACATCAAATACTCCAATACCCTTTTCTCCTTTTGCAGGTCACTTTTAATAGTACATAAGTACAGATTGAAATTTTTAACAGACTTACTGGAATAGTTCAAAATCAGCTCTCAAGTAATTTTCTACTATAAGATCAACACCTACTTCCCTATTAAATAAACAGGGGTTCCAATAAATATGATTATGTTCTACGTTAATATAAAACTAAGCTCATTATAAAAGAGCCAATCCTGAGTAGCAAAGGATGTGTCACCACTGATAAAGTGTTACCTGCTTTCTCCTATGAAGCAGTATGAAAAGCACTTGTCTAATAACTCTTGGGTAATGTTTAGAATTTATTATAACTTCCCCGTAACTTATCTCAAAATCAAAGGTAAGTGTGGTGAAAACATCTGGAGTGAGTTCCTTTATCTTCACAGAATTCAGAACTTGGACAACACAGTATGCCAATAGTAACTGAACTTACAGCCAACAGATTTTGCAAAAGATTTTCAGTAACAGGGAAAAACTTCCCTAAACTGCAGGAATAAATAAATCATAATTCACCTGTGATGTCCCTGCCCATGGCAGCAGGTTGGAACGAGATGATCTTTAAGGTCCCTTCCAACCCAAACCACTCTAGGATTCTATGATAATTTGATTGCAGACTGAACTCCCCTCATTAACTGTTGAGGGAAGTTACTCCCTATATGAGCAGTTAAATAAGGCCTACAAAAATTACTTGAATTCATAAGGGTCTTTCGACCTCAGCTGCACTTTCATATCTTCTCTAGTTTTCACAATAATGTGAAAATACACATATTTCACATAATGGGAAAGGGTGTAAATAAACACAACACTCTGCAGAACCCCTCATCTGCTGTACACCAGATTTCAGGAGGTGCACTAAGCACTGACTTAAGCAAATAAAACGGGCCAGCAGACATCACAAAAACTGCTTATATGGATATTATAGTTTTTAGCATTTCTGGAAATGAGTGTAGAAGCTGTGTCTGGTGACATTAAGAACAATTTTTTTATTCTTTTAAATAGCCCCTATAAACAGCTACTAAGCAGCAGCATTCCTTTTCTGTTTAGATGTGTATTTTCCTTCCCAATTGATAAAAATGCTAAGATCTAGTTTCACTTTTGCAATTAGACTACAGTTTGTTTTTTACAGGGTTGGACATTGTGGAGATCTGAAAAACATCCGTAACTCAACCTGAGATTTTATGTTTTATTTCACAGACAGTTTTCTCAAGTGTTTATTTTTTGTGCTGTTACAGCATGATCAGGTATAAGAGTTCAACAACATTCTTATTTATTTCATTGAGTTATTTTCATTTTAAATTTTGTTTGAAATATCAGAGCACCACAGTCCTTATACCACTTTAAGCTCAGACTTTTCCCTGCCACCTCCACATCTCCAAAGCTCCATGCTCTTGGGGGACTTGGCATGCAGCCCTCCCATCCCACATGCCCAGGGAATGCTGTGGCCCCCATCCCGACACACATGCACTGCCAGTGCCCAGGCAGGCCTGCCTGGTGACCCCGGGGGAGAGGGACACAAGCACATGGAATGGAATAGTTTAAGGGATGGAAGCAGATGATGTTAAAAATTTCTCAACATTCGTTTTCACGGCCTTTAAGGCAGGTGCGTAGATTTTAAAGAGTTTTAATGCGCAGAGACAACTGTTCTGCAGTCTGAATTTTTAATTTTTAGCCAAAAACTTAAGTCACCTGCTTCTAGCCTAGAGGCCCTCCCAGGTCCCTGACCGGCAAGGCAGCTTTTCCCCCTCTCGTCACCAAGCTCTTCAGCACACCATGCCAAGCTGCGAGCCCGCAACTCCCACCCCGCTCCGGGGCAGCCCCTCGCTCCTCTCCCCGGGAGCTTCCTCTCCCCCAGTCCTCGCTGTTCCAGGGCCCTGCCCCACCTACGCCAGCTCTCCTGGGGCTCCCTCCTCGCTGCCCGCGCCTCCGCGGGCCCCGCAGCCTCCTCCCAGCCCTCAGCTCCTGCGGGGCTGCGGCTCGCCCTCACCTACCCCCGCCCCAGCAAGCGCTGCCCCTGCCCCGCTCGCCCGCAGCCCCGCACTAACCCATCCGCCAGCAGCTCCTCTAGCCTNAAGCCCCGTCCAACCTGGCCTTGAACACTTCCAGGGATGGGACAACCATCTGGGCAGTTTCTCTGGACAACCTGTGCCAGGGCCTCACCACCCTCACAGGGAAGCATTTCTTCTTAGTATTTAATCTAAATCTACTGTCCATCAGTTTGAAGCCATTCCTCTTTGTCCTATCACTCCAGGTCCTTGTAAATAGTCTCTCTCCATCTTTGTTGCAGCCTTCCTTCAGGTACTGGAAGACCACAATTAGGTCACCCCAGAGCGTCCTCTTCCCCAGGCTGAACCACCCCAATTTTCTCAGCCTTTCTTCACAGCAGAGCTGTTCCGGCCTCCTCCGGACTCAGAACTTCCTGGGAGCCATGGAGGGCACCCTCAGGGACAAAGTGTGTGGACATCATGGTGCCTTAAAGCCTTCAGGACGGCTGGAACCCAAATGTGACCAGGCTCAGGCTGGTCACTGCCTGTCACAATGGCTTTTGTCTTATCAGCACTCCCTGGGCAGGGCCTGGACAGGGACCACACATAAACCAGAACGAGTGCAGACCAGGAAGCTGATGAGCAGGACTAGATTGGGCTGTGCTCAAGTCTTGGGCTCCCAAATGTCAGGGATGTAAATCCTTCACAGATGGAGCTGTGAGAAGCAAGTGCCAGCCTTACATTTGGAGAAGGTTTCTGATGCACAGCAGTGCAGCAAAGCCTAGGTGCTGTGTGATGCACAAGCAGCCCATGCTCGAGCCGTGGTGGCTGAAGTGTGAAAGCCTGAAAACAAGTGTTCCAACATGGACGTGGGGTCTAAACATCACAGCTGCTGGTACCAGTATTTCCCTCTAAGGCGTGGTCACCCTGTTGCCCATTTTAGGAGCTCTCTAAACACAGAGTCTGGTTTAGAAAGGAGACATTGTTTAATCTGCGCAGGCGGAAGTTTCCACAAATCAAGCACCGCAAGGGGTAAAAAGTTCTATCTATTGTATAGTAAAATTTACATGAACCCGCCTACATACTACATATTCTCCGCCCTCCTAATGCATATTTATTTAGGTGATGTAATCTTATGCAATGCCTGAAATCCAAAGTTCTTTTTTTCATTAGGGAAATTCTGTTGTAGAAATTATCAAACGACATCAGTTACTTTGCAAAAAGTGAGAAAATTTAGTGTGAAGAGAGAAAATTCAGCTTGAAGACATCAACCCCACTAGCCAGAGGCCCCCTGCCATGAGACATCCCGCAATGCCTCCTTGGCAGGGGCTGACACTTCTCGTGGTGCCCTCCCCACTCATCCCTTGTTTCACAGATGATGCCAAGTGGCTTCGCCACGTGAATGCTCAACGTGCATCACCACTCGCTGAAGGAACAATGAATTTACAGCGATTATTGACAGCAGCCCCTGTCAGCTGCCAGCCTTGGGCGGTGACACACGCCTGTCGCTTGTGCTGCTGCTGCTGCTCGTTCGCTCGCGGGTTCAGCAGCGCGGAGCGGCGGGGCCGGACCGGAGCGGGGCCGGTGTCGGTGCCAGTGCCGCTTCGGTACCGCT
>VXBC01011646.1:15491-167864 GCA_013399945.1 Ploceus nigricollis
CGGAGCCTGCGCGGCGGCGGCGGCGGCCATGGAGGTGCAGGTGGCCCCGCTGCGGGCCTGGGACGATTTCTTCCCCGGCTCGGACCGCTTCGCGCTGCCNGGAGGCTGCGGGCACCGCGCCCGGCAGAAGGCAGCGATGCTCGGGGTGCGGGATGTCGCTGCTCGCGGAGAACGGAGCCGCATCCTGCGCAGCGATCTGTGCTTCCTCCTGAACCTGCCCAGCGGGGCTGCTCAGGCTGAGACACGCTCAGCTTTGAATTTAAAAAAATGCATGGATAAATTCTGCTCTCTCTTACTATTCTAAAGTAATGTTCAGGGCAAGCTGTTATTATTTCTGAACTAGCTCATACCGAAAAATTTCGCTATAAAATAAATAAGATACCACTTCATTTCGTTCTGGTGGGCAGGATTCAGACCTTCGAGGTAGGACCATCTGCTGGTACAATGTTGTGTCACACCCAGCATTCCTGAAGGGAATCAGGAAATAACCATATAATCACCTTCTGAATCAAAGGCTATGTGACTCTGTTTCAGGTACTGCTCTAGGATCTTTGGTCAGAAAGCTCTTAAGCAAGACATGCAGCAGAAATGATGATTAAGCTTTTAATATGGAAACTGAAATACTCCACTCTTCTCAACAAGCAACGCACAAATGCTTAAGTTGGAGAACTGCCCAGCCACCAGGCCAGAGTGGCTTTGGCTGAAGTACATCTTATCTTTTATGTTGCAGAGGCTTAAAGTGATTCCCCTAAATCAATTTTTTTTTGTGGGGGGTAAGCATTCTGCATCCTGTTAGGGCTTCTGAAGCTGTTGACCCAGCATCTAAGTTGATAAAGATTCTCTGGCTCACAGGGGACTTTGACCTGTGCTCTGCGGAAGGATAGGCTCAGAATCCTGCATTTTCTTCTTTATGCATATGATGGTTTTAGGTTCAAGTATAGTGGCATAGGCCTTGTTCTTTTGTATTTTGGTGGGGATATGTTGCAGTGGTCTTTACAGACTACTAGGCAGGCAAAATGAGACTTCCATGGTCTTGCTGTTCTTCTGCCACTTCGTTATATATTTGTGTGTTCATTACCCTCATTAGCAGCACAATGCTGTAGCCAGCTCTCAATGAACAGGTAAATCACAGTGTCCCTGGAAAGCAGGGGGACAGCTCTTCTGCCCAAGAAGGTGGGAAAAGAATGTAAATAATTTTGGTATCTCCAAACAGGGTATCTCCCTGTAAAAGAGGGATGGCAGCAGCTTTTATTCACCCTCCTAAATTCCTGCTTTTGAACTCTGATTGCTTTTCTTCAGATCAAGAGAGATTTGTCTCCCACTTATTTCCTACTAATGTGCTGAGGTGGGAGGTGGAGGAGGAAGAGAGCCACAGAAGATGGAAACTAATATCAGAACTGCAATTATAATATCTCAATATTGAGTGATAACCCTCTGTGTTGAAAACTTATGGATGAACAAGGCCTGAAGTGGGATCTTTATCTCACATATTTTTTTTAATTGCATGTCTTAGAGTCTTTGGTATATGATGAACCTGATTCTTCTAACACAGAAGTAAAATTCGATGGGAGAATAATTCTAAAGGAAATGGAATAATACCTATATTATAGAGAAATATAGACCTATATTATAGAGAAATATATATTATAATAGAGAAAAAGTATCCATTTCTTTTAATAAAAATATTTTTCAATTGGCCAGACTGTGGCTTTGGAAGAAAGGTAAAGAAAGTTCTCCTGATAAATTTAGATCAGGATGATTGATGACTAAGTTGTCTTTCACTTCATTCTGTAACAGGCAGGAACCCCTGATAAATGATGAATCATGGCTTTTTAGGAACTCCAGGGCTGTGTCCAGGCCTAAGGGCAGGATTATTGGAACCACTAATAAAGTGGTCTTCCTGTGATCAAAACTAAACTTAACCTATGACCAACTTTACCTGCTCATAAGCCGTCTAATTATATAGACAGACTTGAAATGCAAAGATAATATTTTCAGCTTTGCAGTACTGTGGTTGTGCTGGGCTGACACAGAAATTGTAGCCCAGAGCTTTCCTGATACTGGAAATACTTTGTGCTTTGTGCCACAGCTTTAGTTTACTGCCCCTCCTACAACAAAGCTGACCTCTCCAGCCTTTTACCTTCTCTCCACAGGGTATGGAATAACCTCACCATGAGCACAGTGGAATTGTAATGATCTTTTCTGCATCATGTCCCTGCCTTTCTCCCTCCATTTGCCTTCTCCTATAGCTACTGTTACCTGTAAATTAAGTTGTGCTTTGCAGTAATGCAGATTTTACTTTCAGCCTACAGGACTGGGTAGAAAATAATAAATCAGTGAACAAGAAACTAAAATTTGTGAATTAGTGCCACTCCACAAATACAGGCCGGTGGTAGCAGCCACACTCCCTCCCTGCAAATTCCTTTAAGAAGGACTCTGAACTTGTCTGGTTTTTCATTTTTTCCCCCTACAACTCTGTTGCAGTAGACTGCTGATAAAAAACAAGCTCTTGACAAAATTCTGCCCTTTCTCCTAGTTATAGAGGAACTGGACTCCCTGTTCTTACCCTGGGCCAGGGCCCTGTCATTGTGAATCCTGTATTTTATTAAAATTGGGGCCTTCAGTGCCTCCCACATCATGCAACTTCCCTCAAACAGTCAATTTCGTTAATAAGTGAAATTTGTCTGTTCTTCCACCTACTCCAACAAGGCCTCTCTATCATGTAGTTCAAACTTAACTACTTTAAATTCATGTAATTTCATCTAGGCTTTTGTTGCCATGTACTTGCTAAAAATTAGCTTCAAAATTTGACAGTTTTAAAAGAGGGTGCTGAATTTTGGAATGCTGCATCAGAGTGCTCATTCTGTCTTGGAATAATATTCTCTTTGCAGCCTGAGGTTTGATGTCTCTTTCCTTTGCCACTTCTTCAAAACATCTCCTGTCCATCTGTACAACCCCAGCAGTCAACAACTGTGTCATATTTTTTACCGTGTTTCTTCCCCAGATCACTACCTTAGCTGATGTCGTTGTAGGGATTCCCTTTGTTGGAACAAAGGCTCCAGGGCAGCAAAATGTTTAGTTTCTCTCATGCTTGATGAAAGACTAAGAATGAGTGAGCAAAATATGCATAATTTTAAACCATGTTGCATAATAATATTGGTGCATAACTTCATAAAGGTCTGGCAGTTCTGCAGGCAGGAATCTGTCTCCTGTTCTCAAAGCCATGCAAGTGAGCAACAGTAGGTACAGAAGCATTGCTAAATCCATAGATGTTGAGGACTATCCCTTGAGACAATGTGCTATTTATAGTTTTGTGGGCTACCTGTAGTTACACCTGTATAACCTCAGTGAAGCTCAAAATATGAGGAGAGAGGAGGCAGAACTTCATCTTTCAAGTTATTTAAATTAATACAAATGAGCACATTTTAGTGCTCTAACCTGCTCACTGCTTGGGCCATGGTGGAGCGAAAAGCCTTCTAAGAAGGAATTTTCATGCTTATTTCAGCCTAACTGAGCTGCTCTAAATTAAAAACATGTTCTCAATGACTGCCAGTCTCCTACTCAGCGCCTTTGTTCAGACTTGCCTGGTCACATGTGAAAGAAACAGATGTGACAGCAACTGCTGAATAATCACCCCAAGACAGTCATCTAAAAAGGAGATGATATGAGGATGGAGCTATCTTGCTTTTGCTTTTTCTGTGGCCTGTCCTATTTCTGGGCTTGTGCTGCCGGGGGCTACTTGCCTTACACAAAGGATGTGCCTTGCCAAGCTCTTTTTTCCCCTGTGCTACAGTTGTATGTCCTCCCCCTCTCCTGCTGTAAGGCTGTGCACAAGTGTGCAGGTATGAAACAACCTGAGAAGAATAGATGATGAAAAGGTTTATTTTCTCACTGAAAGCAGAGCTTTTTGTGTTTTCCTGCTCCTGTGTGAGAATTGTGACCTGTTTTGTGATGCATGTAGGGCAGCGCCTAGAAATACGAATCTAGTTTAAAAAAAGAAAGTATTTCATCTTCATCTGTTTCTGCTGGCCAGGGGTAGCTGCCAGTACTTCTTCCCACACAACTGCACCCCTAGCATCCCTGCTCTCCTGAGGCTGCTTCTACCAATACAAAGTGTCCCGTGGTCCTACTTGACACAGGATGGTGCCCATGTCCCTGCAGCCATCCAGGATGTTTCTTTTCGTGTATTTGTTTTCCCTGTCTCTACTTTGTATCTAGGTGGATACTGACGGAAGCCTGGTATCTGCAGGGCAGCAGGAAACTGAATCTGGGTGATGGCTTTTCCTTGTCACCTTGTCCCAGCTGTACTGGAGGTCACAGCATCCCAGGGTTGTACCTTGTCACCACATAAAACAAAGGAGATCATCCAGCTGGGGTGCTCTGGGCTGTTGGCACCCCCAAATGCTGTTAGTCCTGCCACACTCACTGCTTTCAGGGTCAGAGAAGTTAGTGGGTTTTATGTCCAACCCTAAAATAGAGTTTTTCTTCCCATAAGTCCTCTGAGCAGTATAAACTCAAGTCACTGTACCCTTGTCATGCTGGTAGTTCTGTGCATTACATTTTTAGGTATTTGAGGTGTCATAAATCCCTGCTAAAGGGAATTATATTTAGAAAGTATCTTGTAACATACTTAATGGCTGGTCACTTACCTTTCCTCTGCATCTCTGAAAGACTTCCAGCCTCCTTGCCTGAGCACAAATTTGTCCCGTTGTGTTCTGACCTCTGTATAAATAAGGCAAATATCAGTGTTGATGGTTCAACAGTAAGGTGACTTCTAGAGCTGTTACACAGCTCTCTTTTCCCCCAGTCTCTGTTGTTCTAAAATTACATATCCCTGTTTTTTCCTTTTTAGTTTTTAGCTGTTGTGTTATTGAGAGCAGCGTTCCAACAGATCTGACTGAAACTGGATAATGGAGTTCTGCCTTCCTTAAAACTGCCGTTGTTGTAGAATTTTCTGTATATTAATTTCTAGGATAATCTTAGATAGTGCTGTAAATTTTATGCTGCGGGTGAGTCAAGCAGTAAAGGGTGGCTTTGGCATATGACACCCTATCCAGCACTGTAATCACCAGTAGTGAAGTCTATGGGCACATGGCTGATCATTTGAATACTGGTTTTCAGTGGCAACTGCGATCCCCATCTGTGTTCATGTGGCTCTGAATGCCTTCACTTGATACTTCTGTTCACTGTTCCCTTGTACACGTTGGAATGCAGCCCACTTCAGAAAACATGTGATTCAAATCACTTTCCTCAGAAAAGAGGGATCTTCTGAATGCATTCTCCCCTCACCCCTCTTCATATCCCTCACAGCCAGGCAGTTACACAGAACCTGTGTAGTACCAGAAAGAAATGTAGAGCAGAGAAGTCTTTGTCTCTTCCTCATAAATATGGAGGGATGGTTCTTCACCACAAGTTTCTGAAGTTGTAATAAGAGTAACGGGAAGTGTAGGGATGATAAGGCTTTGAGAGTATTTTCCAGGCCCATGGAAAGTGTAGAGTGGAGCTCTGTCTAGATCTTTGTCGCTTCCAGGATTATCTTGTCCACGGACTTTTAGCAACAAAAAAAAAGACTGCTGTGAGTTGTGTCAGTTTGGCCATTTCGGCTCCAAGACAGCTGAGGTGTGGAGGTGAATCCTACTTTAAGAATCTCCTATGTCCAGTAGTACATATATAACCCAGGCACCAGTGTGGTCCAGTCATGAGTCACCCTCCTCCTGCTGCAAAGGAGCACAGATGAAACTGATTTCTTTCCAGAGCAATGCTGTTCACTTTTTCCAGCCTGGAAACTTTAGATTGACAATTCAGAGCTAAATATAATCTGGCTGGCTACAGGGAGTGACTCAAATGCAACAAGCAAGTCTGGCCTGTCACCACTTCCAAAAAGCCCGATTGGCTTTTCGGCATGAGTAGCAGAAGCAGGTGGGGAACTACTCTGAATTTTAATCTTTTTCTGTCCAGCTGTCCCATCCCCTCTTGGCACAACTGTCTTGAAGAATCAAGAGCCAGTCCTCAGTCTGAAATAATTCTTGGGGGTTCTTCCTGCTCCAGGAAAATGCTCCCTAGCACTGCAGGTAGAGTGTTGGCAGTACCAGTCCAGCAGCAGATTTCTTCCGCCTGGGCCGGATGTGAAGCACAGACCACAAACCATAACATCCTCCTTGGCAGTGGGGAGGAGTGGTGAGTCACTGGGCATGGTAGCTTTGGAGCAGCAGGATGAGCTGCAAAGTCTGCAAGAGTAAACCTTGAGCATGTCTGGTGTTACCAGGCTGCTGCCATAGTTGTAATAGCCCAGAGGCCTCAGCTGCTGTGTAATCAGATCAGTGCATGTGAAAGCCAGAAGATCAGAATGCACATGAATTCACATAACTTAATACTATTTAAATGAACTACCACAGAGCCTGGACTCTGGGTGAGCACAGAAACAAGCTCAGCAAAGTCATTGCTGAACACTTGATTCTGAACAAGCTCTAAATACTTGGGAAAGTGGTTTGAGCAGGTGACGTTCTTGCCTTCGTCCAAAAAGGGACTTGCTGTTTATAGTCCAGAGCTGATCCACTCGATGCCTTGGTTTGCTTGGAAACTGATAACAATAACAGAACACAAACCTCAGCAGTGACTCTCTTGCCAGGCCTGGCTCTTCTTCTGTAAGACCTTTGTCACATACTCCAGTTCCTTCTGACTCTCAGGCATGCTTGCTTGGGACTGGGCTTCTATCTGTTGTGCTAACAGTGGCGAGCTACTTTTGCAGGTTCATACAATTCTTTTGTTTGAATGTAAACCAATGAGAAGGTTTATTCAGAAATGAGAAGCAGTGAAGTAACTTCCTTTACTCAGTGTTCTACCTTTCCCATTTTGCAAACAAGATAGCATGAAGAGCTAGTTCATCTGAAGGCCTAGCCTGAGCCTAGTTTTGGTCACGTGAAGGGAAAAGATCAGTCAATGTTGTCTCCATCTACTGTCTCAATATGCTGACTCTGGGTGTGATATCAAATGAGTTGATTGCAGAGGTAGGAGGGGTCCTGGTGGGAAGTGCTTCTATGATGATATGCTACAGAAACTCATCATCCTGAGCTAAGCTCAGGAAGAGAACATGAAGACAAAGATTATCCAAATTCAACACTAAGGATTTCTTCTTCAGTTGCACTTTTTACTTTATTTAGCTCCTGCTAAAGACCTTGGTGAAGGTCTTCACAACAGCAACTGCCTTTTCAATGCCTTACCTCCCTGGTAACATTACCACTGAGCTGGCTATATGGACACACAAGACATGAAGGTTCTTAAACTGAACTCTTTGGTTGTTGTTCCTCTTCTCTCCAGGTTTCTGAGTCCCCTGAACATGCTCATTGGTGGCACTGTGGTGGTGCTGGTTTTCCTGGGTTTTGTGTGGATGTCACACAACAAGGATGTACTCCGCAAGCTGAAGAAGCAGTACCCAACCACGTTTGTCTTGGCCATCATGCTGTCTAGCTACTTCTTGATCTCCTACCTGGGAGATGTCATGGTGTTCATGTTTGGGATCACGCTGCCTCTCCTCTGTAAGTATTTGTTCTCTTCTCTGGGGGGCTAGAGGTGTGTGACTTGAGCTTTCTCAGCCAAGTCTGCAGAGTCTAAGTCAGCTGTTAACTCTGCTATCTGTGTTTAAGTGGTCCTAAAGCAGAATTGGGGGAGGGGACACAAAGCAGCACAAGCCATCTTTAATGTTATTATTAAATAGGTACCTGTGGTTACTTCAGCAGTCATTGATACATCATCATCTTCCAGTGATGTCACGGTGCTGGGAAGTGTCTTAAGTGCTGCAAGAACTATGCATTCCTTGGGCATTAACAATTAATGAGTGTGTTTTTGTCATGCAGTGATGTTTGTCCATGCTTCCCTGAGGCTCCGGAACATACAGAACAAGCTGCAGAACAAGATGGAGGGGATAGGCTTGAAGAAGACCCCGATGGGCTTCATTCTGGATGCTCTAGAACAGCAAGAGGATAGTATCAACAAACTGGCTGACTACATATCTAAAGTGAAGGAGTAAGCAGCTGCAACATGGCATTTTTGCCTGTTGCAGGAGTGTAGTTGCTATTTACTATTGTTCAAGCTTGCTTTCAGTTTATGTACAAAACAGGAAATGCATGTGGTACAGGTTAATAGTTGCAGGATACAGGTATTCAAAGGTATTCAGGGCTCCTCTAAGAACATACAAACAGCAACTTTTTTTCTATTGTATAGCAAAATGTTCTGGTGTTTACACAAATACATACTAACTTAACCATGTTTGCTTGTCTCTTCTTCTGGGGGTAGAGGAGGAAGAGGTAGAAACCTATGGAATGCAGTCTCTCAAACTGTCTTGTAGCAAATTAGTCCATTAAAGCAACATCCCTTTCATCTCAGTTCTAAAATATTGCAGTTTAGCCAGGTTATGCTGGGTAGCACCTTTGAGCCTGGTGATGCTCAGATGAGCTGGAATGTATCACAAGCAGGTATCTCTTGCATCCTCCAAATCCCTCCCTTGAGTGCTCTGCATTACAGAGACCACATTACCAGCTGAACTGGCATGTGGTAAAACTGCAGTGCTTGTACCCAGTCTGGGTTCCTGTCCTCACCTCACAGCCCTGAAACAGTCTAAATAGCTGTAAGCATGAAGAATATACATGGCACTGCCTGCCAGTCCCAGTAACATTTACCTTCAGGCTCTCCAAAATCCTCATCCACAGAACTGCTCCCCTCTGTAGGAGAGCCAAACTTCCTTATGTACCAGCTAAACTCTGGCCAAGCATGGGAGAAAATGAGATAGGTTGGATGAGCTGATAGGTTGGATGAGTTTCTACCCATTGATGTTTTTAAATACTGCTACTTTAGGACTTACCTGCTTTAGTCTGCACAAGCTGTTTGTAGATGGAGGTGTGTGTGTGTTCTTGAGCTTGGGTCATCTTTTTCTTTCTTCTCACCCAGAATGCAAAGATAAGGTCAAACATGCATCTGTTGACTCTGTACTTCCAACACTCCTCAAAGGAATAAACTGGATTTCAGGTTTACAAGTAAAAGCAATAAATGTCAAGATAAAATTTTTGAAAACCCATTCGAAATTCATGAAGATATTTGCCTGTTAAAACTCCTGATGTTGAAAGCAGTGTGGGGGATTCTTTTATATATACACAACTTAACTGCCAGGTGTGATGGAATCATCTTGATAACAGGAGCTTACCAACAACAGGGGGGTAAAGTTGTCCAGGTGAGACTCCATTTCAAATATTCTTGCATTTCTCTTTTCTAACCAAGTAATTAATTTAACAAAAAAAGCAAGGATCCTTGAAGTTGAAGCTTTTATGTAACTTGCCATGCTGTTTTCATAGTGAACTGTGTAGAACTCTGAACATGTCATTCCATTTAAGTGTTAAGGTGATCAGTATTTATCAAAAATGTCTGTATATTCCAGCTGAAGAGTCAATGGCCTGTTCCTCACTTGTAGCGCATGGTCTTTGTTTTTCAAAAACTGTTTCCACACCTAAAGAACATAGTAGCCTATGACTTCATCATTACAGTAGCATTTTAAAAACTGCACAGTTATGAAGAAAAATAAATTCTAATGGTTGGAAACTCGAGCTTGTGCCTGTGTCTGTGGTTGGGGTGGTGGGAGGTCTGCTGTCACCCTGTGGCTCGTGCCACAAGCCCATGCTGGGATTAAGCTGCTGGCTCTGACTGCTTGTGTCAGCTTTGTTGAGGCCGAGGGACCTCTGAGCTGAAATGTTCCAGCCTTGCTCTTGCATCCTTAAAACAGCTGCTCTACAGAGGTGGAATACTTATGGTATTTCTTCATGCAGCTTTGGTCTCTTATATAACTGAACTCTACTTAACTGGGATTTCAAATTCCTGTTAATTACCTGAGAGGGATTTCTGCTTCTAGGATTACTGAGAGCTGTGCCTTGAGCAGTACTAGTACCAGCTCTGCTGCAGTCAAACTAATGGTGTGATCTTTGTGTCTGCCTCCCTCCTCCTGTGATCACTGAGAGGCTGCTTGGTGGGAGAACATGGATCAGAGCAGAGTTTCACAGGTCATGCTCTATCCACCCTGGAAATTCGTGTTTGGCAGCTTCTGGGTGTAGCAGTAATTGGTGCCTGGCAGCTTGAATTGGAGGGTGTAAAGCACTATATTATATATTCCTTTGTGCTTCCCTGTCCCAACTGCTGCAGTCTGAGCTGCACTAGCCTGGCCTTGAAGCCTGTCTGGAGAGCAGTGTGCTCCAGGAACTTTCCTGGGCAGTTACTTGGTGCATTTGTCACTTGCTGCTGTGCTCTGTGCAAGGGCTTGGTTGGATGTACCAAACTTCTTCCTTTCCTGCTCTTCTCCTTTACAAAAAGAGAAGGCTGCAATGAAAATTATTTTCTTTTTTTACGTCACTTCCCTGTTACGTGATGCTTCAAAGCTCTCTCTTGGGCAATACAGAAACCAGCTTTCTCAAGTTTGGGGCATTACATTTGCAAACAGAAGCAGAGCTGAGAAGGAGCTTTACAAGTTTGGAAGGTGGAGATTGGAAAGAGACCAGGTGATAGGTACCAAAAGGACAAGAAGGAAAGGACTCACCTGAAGGAAATCCTGCCAGGAGCTACAAAGCTGTGCCTTTGGATCAAGCAGCTACAGGAAGGTGCATTTTAGCACAGGGAAAGCTTTGTTCTTTCCCTGTGCCTTATAGCTTTAAAAAACAAAGAAAAAAGCCCCTAAAACAATTGGTCTTGTGGGTGTATTTCACAAGAGTGTGACTTACCTGTAGCTGCTGTACAAGAAAAACAGCAGAAGAACTTAATGTGATCATAAAGAGGGAGGGAAAAAAAATCACAAAAATGTTAAGGAAAAACTGAGTTGTGTATATACAAGTTTTACCCCTTCAAATCCAGCCCTGCCAGGATGTGACATGCTATTCACACATCATACTGGGAGCAATTAGGAGTTTCTTAAACTCCTGAAAAAGAGGTGAGGCTCATCCTCCTGCTACAAAAACAGCGTGGAGAGAGACCTAAAATGGCATTTCAGTGCTCTCCAAGGTGGCTGCAATTAAGGATTGCAGTAAGAGAGTGGTGAATCACAGGGAATGAACATCACAGTTCTCAAAGCAGAGCATGGCATCATCTTTTAAATGCTGATCAGGTACAATACCCACTAGACATTGTTCTGAAATAGAGGGAGCTTGGAAGGTGTTTGTTGTACCAGAGCAGTCGTCCTGTGAGTGCTTTGTTAGCAATGGAAGTGCTGCACACTTCTTACAGAGAGAGCTTTATTTCATTTCTGTTTCCTTAGCCTAAAAAATGAAGCTGTATACATGGAAACCAAATACATTTCTCATGGACAAGAGAGTAATAAAGTAGCATGTGTGTGAAAAGAAAGATAAGATAAAGCACAGCGTGTTCCTGCAGAATCTGGCAGCAGAAGGACAACGTGGAAGCAAAATAGTTTGCTGACAAACTAGAAAGACAAGGTTATTGATGCCTCTGAGAAAATACTCCCACAACAAACTGAAGCCTCAAATCCGCTTGGCAGACAGATGGCAGCGGGATTGTTTGATACCTGATGGAAACACTCAGCACTGACTTTTCCCATGCCAGCCGTTTTCACCACACTTATACAAGTGTGTATCACAAGCTTTGTTCCCAAAGAGTTGAATACACCACCTGGGCTCTGCAGAAAACATCTGCTGAAACAGTTGTAAGCAAAACTTGAGTAGTCCTTATTCCAAGTTGTTTTCTTCAGGTCAGTCTGGTCTCTCACTCCAGCTGCTTTGGCAACGGCACCTGGACAAGGACATGAAGTATTAGGAGGAGGAAATTTCTCAGCCTTATTTATCAGGCCAGTTTATTCTAATGCAAGCCCCCAGAAACTAAAATATAACAGCTGGGAACTCCAAGGAGCTCTGGTTGGGAGCTCTCTTTTGTTTGGAATGCCCCACTTGATGTTTGCAATTCTTAAGGTCCAGGAAATCAATTTGAAGGCCTTGAGCCCCACCACAGAGAGAACAAACACCCGGCTCAGCTCAAGCGGCAAAACTCCATTTCAGAAATAAAGCTGAGGGAATTGAGGCAAAAAGGAGTTACCAAGATCATGGAGGATGGGCAGAATAACACCCTAATGCCCCAAATCCAAGCCATGTGGTGTCATGACAGAGGCCAAAAAAAGAACCAACCCAAAAAATCCCCAAACAATCCACCAAAACAAACCACCCCAAGCCTCCAGTACATGCGTCCATGGTTTCATCTTTCCATGGGCTGTGATAGTAATTGTTATCTGGCATATTTAGATGAATTGATCTCTCTATCTTTAACCCCATAGCTCTCATGGATAAAATCCTCCTGATCATTTTGGGGGGAATGGCTGGGGTTCAGTATCACCGCTGGCAAATGGCAGCACCCAGGTTTCTCAACCACTGCTGTGCAAAATAAGGGCTGTGCCTGGCAGAGAATGAATCCCATGGTCCTCCAGCTTCCTGAGAGCTGGGAAGGCAGCAGCTCCCACGGCCATGAAGGACCAACCTGCTGTCACCAGCACAATTTGTGAGCTTTCCACAAGCAGGTCTTGTTGTCTGGGATGTGGAACCAAAATGCAAATCCTAGACTGGCCTAGAAAGGCCCTGAGGAGTGGCCTTGGCTGCAGCCAAGTTGGACTGGCCAGCAGAAACTCAGAACCCCAAACCTTGCCTAGGGGACAGAATGTTCAGAGTAATCCTGGACCAGAATCTGAGGTCACTGCAGAACCTGCACCTGCCAAAATATCAGGACAAACTACTCTGTCTGGAATTACTGAGGAAATAATTATTTCTTTGGAGATATAAATGAAAACAAAATTAGTCCCACTATATTAAAATGTCAATATTGAAAGAAAAAATAATTACAAAACACTACTTGACTATTTTTAACTACAAGGGATTTTCTGTCCTCTTCCTCGAGCCTTGGCAACACAAACAGGCATCAAGCTGCAAATACATCAGCCAATGATGAATCAATGAATCAATTCAATTTCCTTGAATCGATGCAAGGGAATATAACAGGTCAGAAGAGCAAGAGGTTAAATCTGGTGGCCAGCATTTTGAGCAGAAGCCCCTGAATTTGGTACCCAAGTGAGACCATACCCAAGAGGCAGTTTGCAGTTTTGGACTGGCCTTCTAAAGTCAGGATGATCTTGAGCTCACCTGAGTTGACCACTGAGCCAATTTTCAGTGGCAGAGTTTTACTTCAAAACAAATATAAAACAGTACCCCTACAGTACCACTACTTTCTTCCCACAACCTTGTTCTATCTTCACTGCTGGTGGATCTAATTTCTTTTTTTCTGTTAGCACTAGAATTTTGCAATTGATCTACATAAGGACAAACAGAAGAATGAGCAGGAAAGGACCACTAAAATAATACACTCCTTGTTACTGGGGGAGGCAGGCAGGAGCAGGGCTGCAGATTGTGAGTCCAGGCTGGATTTCAGTGTGTGTCANCCTAGAAAGGCCCTGAGGAGTGGCCTTGGCTGCAGCCAAGTTGGACTGGCCAGCAGAAACTCAGAACCCCAAACCTTGCCTAGGGGACAGAATGTTCAGAGTAATCCTGGACCAGAATCTGAGGGCACTGCAGAACCTGCACCTGCCAAAATATCAGGACAAACTACTCTGTCTGGAATTACTGAGGAAATAATTATTTCTTTGGAGATATAAATGAAAACAAAATTAGTCCCACTATATTAAAATGTCAATATTGAAAGAAAAAATAATTACAAAACACTACTTGACTATTTTTAACTACAAGGGATTTTCTGTCCTCTTCCTCGAGCCTTGGCAACACAAACAGGCATCAAGCTACAAATACATCAGCCAATTCAATGAATCAATTCAATTCTCTTGAATCAATGCAAGGGAACATAACAGGTCAGAAGAGCAAGAGGTTAAATCTGGTGGCCAGCATTTTGAGAAGGTGCCCATGAATTTGGTACCCATGTGAGACCATACCCAAGAGGCAGTTTGCAGTTTTGGACTGGCCTTCTAAAGTCAGGATGATCTTGAGCTCACTTGAGTTGACCATGGAGCCAATTTTCAGTGGCAAAGTTTTACTTGAAAACAAATATAAAACCCCCTAGAGTACCACTACTTTCTTCCCACAACCTTGTTCTATCTTCACTGCTGGTGGATCTAATTTCTTTTTTTCTGTTAGCACTAGAATTTTGCAATTGATCTACATAAGGACAAACAGAAGAATGAGCAGGAAAGGACCACTAAAATAATACACTCCTTGTTACTGGGGGAGGCAGGCAGGAGCAGGGCTGCAGATTGTGAGTCCAGGCTGGATTTCAGTGTGTGTCAAGTGACAGTGCTCTCTTGTGTAGAGTGAGAGCTAAGGAAAAACACAGCTATTGAAGAGAGAAACATGGGGCTCATGGGGGACTAATGTGAAAAATAATACTTGTTGTACTCCTGAAACAACCATCTTATAATAGCACGGGCCTGTCATAACTAATACACTATTAGGAGTATAGTAAGGTGGAGTTTTTGTGGGTTTGTTTACCTCCTGAGTGAATTTCCTTTCTTTTACCTTGTGGATGGAGCCAGGGATGCACAAGGCTGCAGATGGGTGCTTGCAGGGAGTTCCCTGCGCAAGCCATACCTCAGTGCTGCTGGAAAACAGCCACCTGCACGCCAGGAGTGGCAGCCTGACACAAAAGGGTGGCAATGCCATGTGCAGGTGCATTTGCCAGCCCTGCCAATGTCCAGAATTTCCAACCAGAGCTCAGAGCACAGCAGGTGACTGCCATTCCCTCCCCTCAGAGCCACCACTCTGCCCTTACCGGCTTGAGATAAGCGACGTTGCTCTGGCGGATGTCGTTGAGGAGCTGATCTCTCGGGGTTATTTCTACCAGGGGAGGGGGTCTTCTCCTGGGAATTGGTTTCAGTGTTTTGATGACATCTTTGAGGTTGGTTTTCTCAGCAGGCTCCACGTACTCTGGCACGGGGGGTTTGCGCTGAGTCTTCTTCAGCTTGACCACTTTGAAGCTGATGGGTTTCTCTCTGCACGGCTGCTCGGGTGCTGGTGGCCTCGTGTTCTCCTGCCTCTTGCTCAGAGACACAGCTGCAGGGACGGGGGGTTTAGGGGCTTGTGGGGGCTCCTGCATCCCCAGCTGGGGCAGTGGTACCCCCAGCATTTCCCACATCCCAGGAGGCAACCCAAGTCCATTTTCCAGCATCGCTATCAACTCTTTCTGCTCTTTCATCTGCTGCTGCCTTTGCCCCTCTTGCCTCTTTTGCCTCTGCTTGTCCAGGTTCCTGCTGAGCAGGTTGGTCACCACCATCCTGGGCCCCGGCAGCTCGAAGTGATACCCCATTTTAAGGAGGGTGTTGTTGGCTTTCAGCAGCCTGGCAATCTCCATCTCTGCCTGGTGGCCCAGCAGGCCCCTCTGGTTGTGGAAGCGGAGCTCTGTCAGCGTCTCGTTGTACTGCAGGCAGCGCATGATGGCCACGATGCCTTTGCCAGAGATGAAGTTGGAGTCAATGTTCAAGGTGGTGATGCTCCTGTTCTCCCTCAGCATGTTGGCCAGCGCGAACGCCACGTTGTCGTCGGCCCCCACGTTGGCCAAGCTGAACGTTTTTACGTTCTTGTTCTTTTTCATGGCGTTGACAAAATCTATCAGCATTTCCTTGGGGACGTTTTCTATGTTGTTCAGGTTGAGCTCCTTCACGTCTGGATTGTTTTTTCGGACTTTCTCCAAACTGTCTTCTAAATTGGTTTGATTTCCTGAGGGCCTGGCACTTAGCTTCATGAAGCTGGTATCCAGCGCTAACTTCTGGGGGATGTTCAATTTTGATATTTTCTTTTCATTTTCCTTAGGCTTTTCTTTGATTTCTCCTGGTTCTGTACCTGGCTTCTGACTTATCTGGTTGATGTGACTGCTCTCATTGGTGTAATTCTCCTTTGTTTCCAATTCAGTCTCATTTTCTTTTTCTTCTTCTTCTTCTTCTTCTCTTCCTCCTCTGCTTCTTCTTTCTCATCCTCCTCCACCACTCTCTCCTTATCACTTCTATCTTTCTTTGTGTCCCCAGGTTGTGTTCTTGACTCAGACACGTGCTCATTTTGGTAATGTCTCTCTTTTCCCTCTGTTCCTGGCATCCTCCCTCCAGCCACCTCGCCACTGCTGCCGGCCTCGCCTTCCATCTCCTCCGCAGCACCTCTCTGAGGAAGACAAAACCTCACAGCTGAAATAGTTGCAAAACATCTTTGTTACAATAACTTTCTGCTCAAATAAACACGTATCAGCTGGATTTAGATCCCTTTTTGCCCATACAATAGAAAATAATCCTTAGAAGTGTCACTGCTGTAAGTTCAGGCTGTACCAGTTTGCTTGGGAACACAGGAACGACTTGTTCCTAAAGAGGCTGCAAACCAGTTTCTCATCTTTGCCTACTAAATTAAGTCCTAACAATTAAATCTTGAACATATTTAATGATATGTTGAGATGGTCTTTGAACCCTTCTGGGGATTAAGAGTTTCTGATCCAAAATCTCTTTGTGGATTTAGTGTAATCTTTATAATTTCTTTGACAAGAGAGGAAGTTTCCTTTGTATGCCACGAAGCACTGGACATCAGTGTGAACTCCTGATGGTTTGCTCAGCCCAAGGAGGAGTGAAGAGGGCACATTGTGACCACTGTGGAACCATCCAGCACAAGGGACAACAAGGTCACCTGCTCTGGCAGTCCCAGAGCATCACACCTAAGGCAGCACCTCACTGAAGATAAAATATTAGCCCAGTTTGGAGTCCAGAGATAAGAAACCAGCCCCTGCACGAAGCAGTTGCAGGGCAGTGAGGCTTCTACCATCCAAATAAATTAGTTGCAAACACCCACCAATTCCAGAGACACTCCTTGCTGAGATTTTTCTTTGTCAAGAATCTTTTTGCAAGCGGTTCCTCCATCACAGAGAAATGCTAATAAAGCACTAATAAAATCAAGCTGTTCCCCTGAGATTTGCACTCTTCAGGCAGGACAGTGTCATGGCTTGTGCTGCACCCAAAGTCAGACAGAATGACCCCAGCCACTTCTTCCCTTGGGGCTGTGGCTCCCCTTTGCTGTGGTGGTGAAAGGGTTTGGATGGGGATTGCTTGACCAGCTGTGAATGCAGCAGCCAGCTCCGCACCCAGGTTTCACATTTAAAGTATTTACAAAATTGTTTCTTTGAGTGGAAGAGTGTTGCAGGAGGAGAAAAAACCCCACAGATCTCCCCTGGTCTCCAAAGGCAGTCCATGAAACCTGCCTTGGGAAGTCTGTGATGTGCCACACTGGTGTGTATTAGCAAACCACTGATATTTAAAACAAAAGTAAAATAAATCAGTTACCTCAAATTCACTTCTAGTGAACTTCACATTCAAGTATGGATGTGTTTCACCTGGCCAAGTTTCAATTCTATTAACCTATTTTTAAGTGTAGCCCTCATCCTGAAAGATATCTAAGTATGACCTTAACTTTATTTCAAAGTCATGGGGATATTCAAATAAATTTAAGCATTGTATTGAGTATGGTTGAACTAGTTCAAGAGTTTGCATGCTCGGTTGTTAAAGTTTCACCCTTTTAAAATACAGTTGTTTGGGATTTTTCTTCAGTATGTCATTAAATTCTGTCAATTAATAATTTAACTTGTATGATTAATATAATCTTCCATGGAAAAGAAACGTGGTGTTCTTCCATATGCAAAATCAAACTAATTAGAGTTACATCCTCCAAAACTGATCTTGTGACAGTTTCTCAGTGATTTGCTTTACTCAAATCAGAATTAGGATTTTTTTTCTATTAAAAAGCTTAAGTAAATATTTTGGAAAAGCAATTAAAAAATTACTAACCCTGACATCAGTCCAAGCTGGATTCTGTCACTGATGAGGCTTTTAGGATTAATCTACATTTGTTTGCCCTCCACCTTACATAAGGGACAGAAGCAGAGGCAGGTTAAGGTATTAAAGCTACAAAACAGATCCCACTGCTGATGCACAATAAATATTTGTGACTTTTTGCTTGTTACCTCAGAGGGCAAGAGGGTGACAGGAACTCTCTCATCCTCGAGCATGCGTCTGGATGCCTTCTGCCAGTACAGGTAGTCAACCAGGGACCTGTGGTCGAAGCTCCCCGTGGGGGGTTTCTCTGTCTGATCCCTCTGTATCATCCCAGTTGGGATTTCAGGGTCTGGGGCCATGACTTCCATCTCGCTCTGCAGCTCCTTCAGCTCCTCAGGGGACAGGTTAGCCAGGATTTCATCTTCATCAATGTCCTCAGGACACACGTCTTCATCAGAGTTTTGGCCAAGTTCAGACATGTTCATTCTTCCCTCCTTCCTCTAATACTTTTTAAACCTAAAGAGAAAGATAAATTTCAAAGGATTTTCTTTTTTTCCCTGCTCACTAGCAGTAGTTGTTCTGGTTAAATCGACAAGTTCATGTTTTGGTCATGAGCTGTGGCAGCTCCCGGGCTCAGTGTGGGACAGCCCATGCAGCTAAGTCTATATTAAGCTGCACTTGGCTGGATAAAGAGAATTTATGGCGATGCTCCATTTTCAGCAACCTGTCAGCTGTGCAAACCCTTCTGACATTTCAGTGCAGCTGGTGTGTCCCCCACCGAGGGAGGCAGAAGACGGACACGTTCCAGAGGATTCCCGGGACGCTGCACCGCGCAGGGCGGCACCCTGGAATCGCCAGAGCAGGATCAAGGGACATCAGTGACACCTGTGAGATGTGCAGGTGAAATCTGGCCTCTGGGAAGAATCAGAAAGGTCTCTGTGTCCAGAACATCTCCAATCTATCTCAAAAGGACCAAAGACCACAGGCCCTGCGCTGCCTTTGGCCAGGTCTAGGCCCTGGCTGACTGTCACGGGGGTTTTGGTGTGAGTGCAGCCACCCTTAGTTGGTGACCTCTCCCAGGCCTCACATCCTGGTCTGGGGAAAGTCCTCCAAGGTGAAAAAGGTGGGTAGAGCTGGTACAATATGCACCTGGTGCCTGGGGACAGAGGTCCATGCAAGGACAGGCACCAGCCCCTTGAAGCAGCCCGAGTGCTCTCAGGGAAGCATTTCCCATGGCACATCCCTGCTCCCATCCAGGGACAATGCCAGTGCCTGCTTCTTGACTGGCCTGGCCCTGTCATGAACATCATTTGCACCATCAACTCTTCTTGGCTGACAGGTCATCTCAGGCTCATCCTTCTCCTACTTTTTACTATTTTTTTTTTCAGAGTTAATAAGCAACTGAAAAGATTTACTTTGTTATATTTGTAGACCTGATGTAACTCCCCAAACTCATTTTTTTGTTAGGTGTCTATTTCATCTAAGTGCCTCCTTCTTTCTTCAGAATATTTTATAGGCTGCTAAATTCACACAGCAAACCTCCAACATGACCATGTGCATGGTTTCTTTGTAACAGTAGAGTAGCAAGGGTGGTTAATTTTGCTACTCACAGTTTGGGCCGTTCATTGGATTAGGAAGATTTCCTCTCATAATTTCAAATTTTCTTTGCAGGGGTATCAAATCAAATCCTCACCTTGCAAATGCAGCTTCCATAGGAGCAAAACCATGGGGGAGAGGCTAAGAAACCGTGCCCTGCCAATTTTTAAACCATATTTCTCATCACAGTCTCAACCATGCTCTGCTGGAGTCTGCCAGCAGCAAAATAGGCTCTGCAGGATGAAGGTGTCTCTTTGCTGTGTTTTGTAACACGAAACATGGAGTTCTAAGCCCTGTTAACCTCCATTAAAAGTCCATTATCCAAAGGTCCTCATTTGATTCATGCTGTTACACAGCAGGGAAGAGGGCAAATATTTAAGAACAGAATAAGTGGCAAAGGAAACGATAAAAGCCCAAGCCAAGAATGCAATGGCTCCATTTGCCCCTTTGGTATCTCAGGGATGTCCTTAGCCTTGGTTTATATTATGCAGTAGCAAGCACAACAACAGACCCACACATCAATCTATCTGCTCCAGCAGCTCTAAACCCCAGTGATTGCTGCCCATAATAGAACCCATAAATGGTTTCCTGATGTTCTCAAATAAATCAATGCTCTTCAGTAGCTGGTATGCTGCTCTCCCAAACGATGCAGTTTGGGCCACAGAAGCTGTCTATTCAGTGCTTTCTTCTCACTTGCTCATTTCTTGCCTGTAAATAAAGCCCCATGCCACCTTCTTGGGTTTCCACAATCTTCAGCCAGGCCATCCTGGGCCATGGTCTTGTCAGATCATCTAAGTTAAGCAGGGTCAAACCCATGAAGTCCTCTTGAGAAGGAAAACAGAGGCACTGAGAACACTATCAGGTGTTTGAAAACCACTTTTTCTCTTAAGCAGAAATATATCAGTTGTCAATACCACGATTAGGAAACTCTATCCTGGGAATGATGCCTTCCCCATCAGATGCAGAGCAAGGGGCTTCCTGGTGACACCTCTCCTGGTGACACGGGTGCTAATCCCACAGATTTCCAAGGTGGGTATCACATTTTGCCTACTTTAGGTCTCTCCTCCATAAATTATGTTTCCAGGATGTACTTCCTTTCCTATTGAACTGCTTAGTGTTTTGGTGTTCTGGTAACAGCACATTAGAGCAACAAACAACACTCTTGAGGTGAGGACACGCTCACGGTGGGTCTAAAGCACTTTTCCAAGCCTGAACTCCCATCTTCTTCCCAAAAACATTTGTTGGTGTTCCCCTCAGAGCTTTCCAAAATAATCACACATTTCTCAATCTTCATTAAGACAGGAAAGCCACTTCCACTGGTGACACTTGCTGTTCCCACACCAATTTGACACTTGTTCAGGAATCCCCGGATTAACAAGCTGCTGCACTGTTACCAGAGGGCAGAGCTATGCTGTGCCAGAGCTGCACTCAAAGCCCCAGCAGAAGGCAAGAGGTACCTGCAGCAGTCACAGAGCAGTTCCTACAGGTAGTAGCAGCTCAAAACTCACGCTAAGCAGGTACCCAACAAGCATTAAACAAAAGCACTTCAGGAGCACACTGACAGAAGAAGAGGTCAGCCTTGGTAATGAACCATTCTAACTCACTGCTCGCTGTTTGTAAGGCAGGTACTCACATATGGATGAACTCTGGAGTGAAACCAGCAGCCCCTCCTGCAGGATTGCCTCACCTTATTGATTTTTTTTCTCATTTAAACATTCTCTTCAAAAATTTCAACCTAGCCCTCTTGAGAGCCAAAAGGTTGACAAGTTCTTAGCTTGAATATCAGGAAGGCCTGACTGCTGTGTCACCATTTGACAGGAGGCAGCCCATGTTTTGAGTGCCTAAAACTGTTCTATTTTTAAGTAATTGATGGGACAATTGATGCTGTGGCCAAATATTGGAGAGTAATTTCTATAATGTTGGCTCACTGGTTTTTTTTGGTTATAAATCCTCCCCCATTTGTTCTCCTTTATTACCAATCCATGGCATTTCCAAGTGCAACTGGAACAAGTCAGGGAATGTGCCCATGTAACATAACCTTGCATTACTTTTAAGAAACTCGTAGGCTGATGGGAGAGTCTAAAATTGACAATCAGTAGCATACACCAAGCATGTCCAGCAATGCAGTGTAACCCAATACAGGGATTATAAAGGGTCAGATGATGGGATCTTAACAATAACAACCATGAGGAATGGGAGCAGTCATAGAGAGACACCCCGTGGGAAAAACACCAAGGAAAAAAAATCACCCACCACACCTCCAAACTCTTCCAGATATAAATATATCAGATTAAGTTTGTTGCTTAAATAGAGTAAGGACATCTGACTTTGGAAGTATTTGCCCAAGTCGTTTGACAGGGAGCTGCAAAGTCAAGCCCTGTGAGAAGCAGCAGGCACAGCAGGCTGGGTCAGGGCAGGAGGGAACAGCAGGGATGGGGATGTGAGCAGGATGGGGATTGAGCTGCCCCAGCTCAACCAACCACATGTCACTGTGGTGAGATCTCTCATCATCCCCCATGATCTCTCCCATCATCACTGTGTTGATGTCTTGTAATTTCCTCTGCCTCTAGAGAAACAAGCAGAGCTGCATCTCCTGTTTCAGTGGGACCTGGATGCTTCTAATTTGCTCCCCCAAAAAAGAACTTGGTTACTGTAAGAATGCAGGTGAACCCAGGATGGGAAGAAATGATGATGTCTGACTCCAGTTCAGAAGGCTGAATGATTTCTTTATTATAACTACACTATAATACATTAATATACTATTTTAAAGAGGATATTAAAACTACATACCTACTTTTCTAAGTACCATATCTAACTTCAGCTCTCTAATCCTCTCCCTGAGAGTTCAGACACAGGTGGANCTCTAGAGAAACAAGCAGAGCTGCATCTCCTGTTTCAGTGGGACCTGGATGCTTCTAATTTGCTCCCTCAAAAAAGAACTTGGTTACTGTAAGAATGCAGGTGAACCCAGGATGGGAAGAAATGATGATGTCTGACTCCAGTTCAGAAGGCTGAATGATTTCTTTATTATAACTACACTATAATACATTAATATACTATTTTAAAGAGGATATTAAAACTACATACCTACTTTTCTAAGTACCATATCTATATCTAACTTCAGCTCTCTAACCCTCTCCCTGAGAGGGTCCAGACACAGGTGGACGTGATTGACCACCAGATTTAAACAATCCTCACCAGAATCCAATCAAGCAATCACCCGAGGTAAACAATTCTCCAAACACATTCCACATGGGAAAACAAGGAGCAGAAATAGAAATTGTTTTCTCTTTCTTCTCTCTGTGCTCCTCTATGAAAAAATCCTGAGAGTGTGAAAATGTGCATGCCACACTTGGTGATTTATTTTTTTTTTAGTTTCCATTTTTAGAGAAATCTGAGAGCAGCTACAGTACCTGTGCAGTAGGAAACAACCTCTGTCATCATCCACCTTCTTGATTACAGGGAAAAGAAAACATTAACAAGTGTAGAGAGAAAAGGGGAGCATGGAGAAGACTTTGGTCATGACAGAAATCAAGGACAGAACATTTCAGCCTGGGGCAGGGCACTGACCACCCACAGTGGCCTGTCCAAAGCAATCCTGTAGGGAAATGCATTGGCAAGTCAGATGTGTATGCCTTGGTTTGTATCAAAGAGGGTTAAATAATCAGCAAATGGATTTCTAAATAATTTCAGCTGTTTAAACCATTAAAAAATATCAAAACCCCCATTTTGGGGTAGGAGACAGCCCCACATATGAACGTTGACACTGAGATTTTGCTGGTGGGGGTCTGGAGATGACACAAAAGGGAACTGAGCTGATCCTGGCAGTCTGGGCTGACCCAGGACAAACCTTTGCCCCATTCAGAGCCAAAACCTGTTCCAAATCTGACCCCCAAAGACTGACTTTCTGTGCTTGCTTGCCACTGAACAGCACTACACCTCCCCTGCCATCTCCCAGATCTATTTTTTTTACTGACCACATTCTAAAGAGGCTGGAGCAGCACCTCCAGCACAGCCAGAAGGGCTGCTCTGCACCATCTCCTGTTACACAGAGCAGTTCTGTGGCTACAGGAGGGAGTTTCTGCTCCCAGTTATCATTTATAGCACAAACATGGGCAAAATGCTGAAACACTCAGCACTAGTTTCTGCTAACTTGGTATTTTCCTTTCCCAGCTTGTTATTTATGCAACCTTGGTGAAGCACTTGTAAATACCTGAATGTTTTCATCCCTGGGTGGTGGTTTGTTACCTCTTCTTCCCAAAGCACAGTGCTAACAGCTGCCAAAAGGAGTAGAAAACCAGCCCTGTGGTGAATAAAAACAGGTCTGTGAGAGACCATGAGTAATTCTGTTATTTTATGGGGAGCAGGCAATTCATGATGTTTGTTACCTGACCACGACTTCAGGGACTGAGATATGGCCTACCTGGGACTCTTCACCCATGGGCAAACCCAAAATGTGCCCTGAGCTGCCTCAGTGGGGCTTCACCTGCTGTGGGACAGAGCTGAGGCTGGTTATGGCCATCAGAAGGGGACACTAAGCCCTGCACCAGGGACTGCCTGGGGACAGAGTCCCTGGGGCAGCACTGGCTCCTGTCTGATGGGCACAGCCCACCTGGACACAAGGCAAACATGGTGCTGAACCTCGCACTACCCATGGGCATTGCACAGGGCATTTCCCCAAATGTTTACCACTATTAACAGTGGGTTTGTTATTCCAAATCTGTGTGCAAAACAGGCTCAGAGATTCAATACTTGCATCAGAAATGCAAGCTCAGACATTGAGAGAAGACATTAATCTCCCTGAAAACTGTGTAAGAACCTGTCTGTGGGAGGATGTGCAATTCAGCAATTATTTACTGCTAACTCTGACTTTATTCTCTGTGCTCTGAGTTTGCAGGGGAAAAAAAAAAAACCCACCAAACCCAGGAGTGACCAAAGCCTCATGTTAAAACCAGTGGCTAGAATTAAATGTTAAAATGTACCCTCTCTTTTTAGGCCAAATCTGTATTTTCACTCCCAATGTTGCCTGGCAGCACTATTAAATCAGAACTGCAATAACACAACGTCAAGGATTCTTCAAGAAGCAACATCATAACCTTTGCAAGGAGCAATCACCTCCACATTTATATGAAACACTGAATTCAGCATAAGCAAATCAGATGAGAAACAGTCATCCTAGGAAACGATGTCACCCTTCACACTGAAATAGGGTGTATCTTTCTTTTACAGCATCCAAACCTTCCACAGCCCCACACCTCGTGTCCTGCTGCCACCAAAATGTGCCCACAGGCAGTGATGCTGCAAAGGCCACGTGGCCACCTCATTCTGTACACATGGGGCACGTCCTTCCCTAACCTCAGGCTGGCAGCAGGTGCAAGGATTTCTTCTAGAGTTACTCCAGCTGAGCCCTGGCTGGCTGTAAACTCTTCTCCATCTGCAGCTCTTTGATGGCACTCTAATGATTAAATAGAAATTGAGACTCCTTCCTGCTGTGCTGGAAAAGGGCAGGAGATGTCCAGGGAGGCAGAGCACATCCCTCTGCAGTCAAGGACTTGCTGAAGGATTTATGGTGATTCCCTTCATCGTAAGGGACAGACAGGGATAACCAAGGTGGATGGATGGCAAGGAGCTGCTTCTTGTTACAAGTCCTGCTTCTGTGTCATTGAGGCCCTGACCTTTGTGTCATGTGTCCTCCTGGGCTACCAGCACTGATCACAACTTGCACTTGCCCCTTCTTCCAAGGAGGAAATGTTACCTCAGGCTTCATTTGCTCCAGCAGAGCACAGGGTAAAAAGTTTGATGATAAATCCTGTCCTGGGAGAGGTTTCACTGAGAGAGACTTCACTACTTGTGTGAGGCCCTGCTATAGCTGAGACTGTCAGTTTCATACCTCAGAAATTTATTAAATATGACAGAAAAGTAAAAAGGAGACGGAAGAATAGTGTAGAATGCAGAAATCTTGCTAGGAGTAGTGTGAACATATCCAGACAGTGCCAGGCAAATGCAGGGAGCTTCTCCCCAGGCTCAGGAGCAGCTCTCCTGCAATGATCCCAAAGCCCAGAAGATGGAGCAAACCTTCAGCCTTTATAGGATTTCCTACACACGTTTTGGGATGGGCTGGGTCATAGTTAAGGCTTCTCACCCACCCAGGAGCTACAAACACTGCTGCTGCATTCTCCACACTTCAGCTGAGCAAGTCCAAGATCATAAATGAGAAGTCAGCAGAAACCTGAAAGAGTTTTGAGTCACCTTGGCCAAAAAGTTTCACGTAAGTACAGTCAGGTGAATTTTAAAGATTAGTGATCTTAAAAGATTTTCCTGTGTTGGGGAGGGGGCTCCTGGCTTGAGCCTCATCCCTCCTGGTCCCTGCACTGGAGCAATGTCCAACACCAGCCTCCCACGGGGCTCGTGGCAACTCCCATCAGTGCTTGTCCTCCCATATCAGAGTATTTTTGTTCAAAACAGCAGAGAAGAAGCAGACAGTAATTAAAAATATCAGGCATGGCTTATTTTAGCTCAGTGCCCAAATTCCTTTTTAAGGATTCCTGGCAAGGACTGGGTCTTCTTTTTAACTCAAAGCACTCAAAACCATTCCACTACACACAGATTTAAGTGGGGTTTTATTTCCCCTCTGCACTCCCATCAGCAGCATCTACCTTCTGAAGAGAGAGATGTTTGTAAAATCAAACCCTGTGGGTCTGGTGTTTCACCTTGTTCACCTCCTGGCTTTGTTCTGATATTACCAAGTAAGAATTTCTAGATATTTCTTCATACTGGAAGGGTCAGGAAGGATTCCAGAGGAAGCTCCGAGGCAGGAATGCTCCTCTCTTCAACTCTGCTGTCAGGCACTAGATGTCCTCAGTTATCCTGGTGAGGCAGGCTGTGGTTAAACAGCTACACACAGATGAGATAGGAATTCAAACAAAGCACAGGCAATTTGTATGTCAGCTGTGAACAAATAAGATAACGATTACAAGTATGTCTTTATTACCTCCTCAGCTGCAGCTGTTTCTGTGAACAGCTGTACATCTGCATCAAAACATCACTCCAGAAATGCAACACAGCAAGCTGGAAATCTGCAAAGGGGCAAAGTTAAAGGTCCTGGGGAACAACTGGGTGCAACAGCAGCTCCCTTGATAGGCAGGAGATGCCACAGGATCGTCATGGGCTTCCTTTCCCTCCCTGTGCCACCCAAGACTGACCCTAAGCAACACCTGAGAAATGTTTGATATTCTTATTCTCTTCTTCTGGGTCTCCTTCTTCACTTTGTATTTCCACCCTTCATAGAAGTTCCTAAAAACAAAACCCTTGCAGAGCCAGGCATGTGGAGAATGACAAGAGGGGCTCAAGAGCTACAGCTCCACCACCTCAATTCCATTTCCAGTTCCTCTGATCAGCTCTTGCTAACTGGAAACTGCAACCAGGCTCTGAACTCTGGCCTTAGAGGTTTTATACACAATACCCTCAAATATAGCAACCATCCTCAACCCAAACCCACCTCAAATTCCCATCTTCTCAACAACTTCATCCAAAATCACCCTGGTGCTGTCCCAACAAGCTGGGAGGCCAGGCTGAGTGCCAGTGTTGTGCCAACACGGATGTGTTGGGCTGAGCTAAATCCTGAACGCTGACAGAAAAGCCAACACTGAACTCTGTGGGTACAGCATTAAAACAAAGGATTGCAAACAAAGCTTTAAATGGGGCACAGGCCTCATTACACATCTCATTTCCTTTTTGTAGGAAAAGCTTTGAGAGTGCTGATTCCATGAGCTCTGGGTAAGGAACTGGACTTGGAGCTGCTCAGCTTCCTGCTCAAAGCACTGGTGGTTTGTAGAAGCAGGGAGCAGTCAATGCATGAAGAACTTGCCAGCAGACAAACCCCAAATGCTGCTTGGAGAAATGCTAAAGTACAGTGTAATAGGGGTAATTTTAATGGGCACACCTGCAGGTTTTTTTAAATACCTATTTTCACCAGCAACCTGGAGATAAGAATAAAATTCAGTGGTGGTTGTAAAGTTTATGGACACCACAAAAAGTAGGGAATGACAACTCTGAAGAGAGGAGAGTGAGAATGAATAATCTCAGCTACTGGGTGTCCAGGGTGCAGAAGCAGTTGTACATCTGAAACCCAAGTCGCTCTTACAGACAGGAGGGTGTCTCAGGGGGCACAAACTCCAAAGAGGACCCAGCACTTGAACAACACAAACCCTAAAAGCCACGTTCCAAATGAGAAAGGCTGTGGAAATTCCTAGGTGCAAGGATAGATGAGCAAGAAGCATTTTCAACAACACAAGGACACCTCTGTATCACTGGAGGGATGCTGAGAGAGCCCAGCTTGGCTCCCTCAGTACAGCTGATGGAGAAGCAGAAATTCTGACCTGACATTCTGATGTTTTGGAATCTCTGACCTGCCTGGGGCCAACCCTCCTTCAGATGAGACCACTGACCCTCTGCACTCCACCCAACACCACAGGCCAAAAGAAATCAGACCACGGTGATTAACTTCAAAGCCCTGAAATAACACACGCTACACTTTCCCAAGCACTCAAGGAGAAACAGGAGGAATGCTGAAGTGGTTTTGGTAGCACACTTTTTAGTTTATTGACCTATACAAAATAATAGGTCTAAAAAATTCAGGAGTAGTAAAAGAATAAGCAAAAAGAGCTTTCGCATTTCTAGAAGGCTATACAAATATGCAAAACCAAGGAAATAAGTTATTTTTTATTTTGTTTTTGTTCGTTTAATTCCAAATTGCGACTCTAATAATACAAACAACTAAGTACCAGCTTAACAAGTGTGTCCTTCTGTATATATTACATGCTCTGGAATACTGGTAAAAAACGTCAAAAAAGTTTATCAGAAACCTTTCTATTCACAATATGAACAAGGAGTAACTAGTCTTCTGTATAAAAGAACAAAAGAGCACCATTTCTGGAATCCTGAAGCACAGTACAGCTGAGAAACGAGAGAGATTTTACCGTATGCAGGCGAGTCATCAGGAATCAGGCAGGATAACCCCGTGCCAGTTTGTTCCTACAGATGGATGACCTGAGGTAGGTTTATCCCTCTTAAATCAAGACTGCAGTCACATGTTTTTTTCCCACACAAATGGTTCTGTGAAAACGCTGTTCTATCACTCAGTGACTCTGCAACGCACCTGGCAGTTCAGGTGACTCGTGGTACAATCCTAATGCCCCTCATTTTAAGGCACCCACTTGGCTGTTTGTGTTTGCATCCACCTTAAAATACTGGCCACTGCTACCAAATTGTTCCCTGGGGCTCCCCACTGTGGATCCCTGACCCACTGTGGCACAGCAAAGTGTCACTGCTGCCTGCTGAACAGGGGTCACCGTGCAGCCACGGTGAAAATTTGCCTACTCCTCCACACAGTGAAGTTGTACCATGGAAAGGTCATTAAATGGGCCATTATTAATTAAGTTTTATCATGGAAAAGAGAATTCAAAGTTCATTGCTTCTGTTTCCAAATCCACAACTAGCTATTAGTTTTTACACGATGTATGCGTCAGCAAATTTTTTTTCTTTCCAGAACTTGCTTGTGGTGCTAACAAACACTCTTAACAACACCCCAAAAACTGGACAGACTCATTCAAACCTCCATAATAAAAAAACTCCAGCCTTCCTTCAAGTAATGTTCCAATACTGATTCAGTCACCCCTTGCCTCACTCACACACACAGATCTATCCTTCATAAGCCTATGAAACCTCTTCCAGGTCCTCATAAGCCATGGCAGAATAAATTTTCATTTTTTCTTCTTCTTTCAGACATCAGACTTGTGCTCCTATAATTCCTGGTTTTTCCATAAGAGTCTCCTTTTCACATTTTTTTCTTCTCTGAGGTTTGCCTTCAAGACCTTCCAATCTTCCCAAAAAGTGCTTGCTAAATATAAATACTTCAACCAAGTGCTGCATCTGGTCATCGATGAACTGTGGCTTGCCCTGGGCTGTACGGATTCACAAAGAAACGCCATTCGTGGTAAGACTTTGTCAGTTTGCTACAGTCCCTCTTAATGCTGAATTCCACCTTTCCCAGCAGAACAGCTTCCTCTTTTTGTTCCTTTTGCAAGTTCCACCCGAGGTCCGCCTCGGAGTCGCGGCGTTTTGTGCAAGGCACGCAGGGGTCGGAATGAGGGGCTGCACAGGGGCTACACCAGCGTCCCGGGCTTGGAGTCCTCGTGCCAGAACAGCCTCTGCTCACTGCTGGGCAGCCCTGCCTCCAAGCCATCCTCCTCGTCCCCACCCAGCTGGCTCGGCTCCACGTAGGTCCTGCAACACAGACACGGCACCAGGATCAGCTGAGGGTCTTCCCCAGGCCCTTAAATTCATGCACCTCCCTTGGGCTCAAAGTTATGCTGGTTATTTTGAGTTTGCCTCCAAACACGAACCCATTTTTTGTGCTGTAATCAGTAAAGTTGTGTGCAAGAGCAATCTCAGCTGCTCAAAACTGTCATAGTATCACAGACTGGTTTGGCTTGGAGGGACCTTAAAGCTCCTCTTGTTCCAATATCTGTGACACCTTCCACTACACCAGGTTGCTCCCAGCCCCATCCAACCTGGCCTTCAGCTCTGTCAATACTGTTGGGTGTACTGATTGCTTGTTTGCCATGATCACATTAGAGTAGAAAATAAAGCAGATGAACAATCAGACAAGTCATTCAGAATGTGAAAAATTAATAGCTATTGAATCTCATTTAGATAAAGCTGCTAATACAAGCAGAATTTTCAAAGCTCAATTATAAGAAATTAAAAAATTAGTAGAAACAGTTTTTTTAAACACTGTTGCCATAGATATTTTAAATCACTTCAGTAAAACAGCCCATAGCACTTAGCTTAGGGAAAAAAAAGGATCGAGCAGCAGCTTTTATGTGTTCCCTTACACTTTCATTTATTTTAAAACAAACAGAATTAAAAATTCAGTATTTTCACACAAGTCGGTCTGGCAACAAGCATAAACTGCAACCCACAAAGCAGGAGGCACACGTGGGGTACTTATTACACTGAGCATAAGTGTATTTAAATGTGATGGCATTTGTGGGGGCAGAGTCATTCCCCAGGGCAGGAGCTTTCTGTCCTCACAGCCAAGTGTTTTACAGTGGGGGGGCACATAAAAAATGCCACGCAGGAGCAGAGAGAGCTGCAGGATTTCCTGCAAGGACCAAGCAGAGCCTGGGCTCTCTGCAGCCCTTGGGAGAGCCCCCACAAGCAGGGGGTGTCTGCAAACAGCAGCACATCCCCCATGGCTCCCAGGTTCAGCTCTGCCAAGGGAGAGGTGGCACCACCTCAGCCATGAGGCTGGAGAGGTGTTTCCTTCCCTTGTTTTTCCAANAGGAGCAGAGAGAGCTGCAGGATTTCCTGCAAGGACCAAGCAGAGCCTGGGCTCTCTGCAGCCCTTGGGAGAGCCCCCACAAGCAGGGGGTGTCTGCAAACAGCAGCACATCCCCCATGGCTCCCAGGTTCAGCTCTGCCAAGGGAGATGCACTTGGCAGAGGTGGCACCACCTCAGCCATGAGGCTGGAGAGGTGTTTCCTTCCCTTGTTTTTCCAAAAGTTTATCAGCACAAGCACAAGTACTACAGCTTCAGGAACCCAACAGGACTGTGTCCTGGGAAACTGTTGCTGGGGTGCAGGAGAGTCCCCTCCATCAGAGGGACTGGGCTCACTATGAGCTCTGCCTGCAACACTGCCCAGAGCATCACAGCTACCAGGGAGTGCAAGATGTTTGACTGTCCTGCACCAGCCACAGAAGAAGTTGTGCAACCAATGAGTTCATCCTTCACCATAACTACTCCCCACTTCCTTCAGTGTTGGGGTACAGTTTGTGGTGGTACAGTTCATCTGCTCCACACAGAAAACCTGCCCTCACAACATCAATACTCTTCATCCTGGCTCTTTGAAATCAAGCTGATTTGCTCAGAAGATTTAAGAGCCAGTGACACACAGGAGGAAGGGCAGAAAATCTTCATATATGCTACTCACCTGCTCTGCAAAGGAAGGTTGCCATAAACATTCCCGTAACAGCTGGCGTAGGAGGAATGAGACAACGTATCGTAGTCTGAAAGTCCCAGTGCAAGGGGGTTTCTCCAGTTCCCAGCAGTGTTTGTAGAAGATGCTGGAATTAAAAAAAGGATTACAACAAATTACACCTTTCTTCAGCTAAATCAGCTGAGGCAAACAAGACAATTCTCATCAGTGATCTCTGTGGGGTATTGCAGGACACAAGCAGACAATGCAAACACAAAATACGATTTACAAGCCCTGTAGGGAGGCAAGCACTGTACAGGTGGTGCTCTGTAGCTTTTAAAGTGCTTTCTGACACAGTGATGCTCACTGGACTGTATTTTGGAAGCCATCACAGCCATTGCATTTACATAGCAGGAAGTTTTGTACACTGCTTCTAGTTGCTAAATAATACCTGTCAAACTCAAATGCTCTTTGTCCTTCTCTGGGTTACTGTGCTTACACGAAGAGCAGAAGGCTGATTTACCCTTAGGAGAAGATAAAAAGCAAGACTTTGCTTCCAAGGACAGAACAAGATCCTACTTGGCTCCTCATCCACCTTTCAGGACAGAGCTCTGGCCTGGCTTCCACTCTGCTGGCTTCACTGAGGCAGTGACAGGGGGCAGAACGGAAAGCACAGCAGGGACTCAGAAAAACACTCAGCACAGATGGAATCAGACATTACCTGAAGACAAAGACGACACCCGACTGCTCGGCGAGCACGGCGTCTGCAGACCAGCAAAGCCCAAACTCCTCTGAGATCCTCTGTCAGACTCAAAGCCTGCCTGCAGGCTGTGACCCTGCTCCTTCTGGCTGGAGGCACGCTGGTACCAGCCACGGAGGTGCTCTGCTACTAAGGCCTTGTGAATGTTTTTGGTTATGTGCTCCGTTTTAGCAACTTGCTTCCTCGGGAGCCTCAGGGTTGCGTAGGGGTTGTGTGGAACTCTGTCCACCTCGTCCTCGTGGTAGGACCGGAATTCCCTGTACCGCTCGTATCCGTAGTGCGCCGATGAGCGGTAGGAGGGGTTGACACTGTACTGCCCCTCCGTGTCACTCTCATAAACGTACCCCCCGTTGTAATAAACGTCAGGCTCAGTGTACGGGGAGTATCCAGAAATATAGTAATTAGAGGAAGGCTGCTCCTGGTTTTTGTGGAAGACACCGCTGCGGACGTCCTTATGGGCCAGGTTTGGCATGCTTCCTGAACTTGCAGCAGAAATGTTGTGTTTCTTTGACCGTCTTCGACCCCTGGTCCTGTTGTCCAGAGTCTGAGTGGTGTAATAGGGGTTGGGAGTGGGTGTCACGCAGTAATACTCTGCACTTGACTGGCTGGTGTAGGATGATCCATCATCCAGGATCTCTGTGCTGCTGCTCCGCTGGGACTTGGAGAGGGAGAAGGCTGTCTTTTCAGCAGGAGTCTCGGACAGCAGGTGGGTCTGGGATTCCAGACTTCCGCTGCGCTGCCGGCAGTGGTGTGGGGAAACATCTGGCCTAGAGCAACACAGATGTTGGCTGGTTAAAGGCAAGTCTCACACAAATATACACACAGAGCTGGGGAGAGCACGCAAGGACAGGTCAGCTGCCTCCCCAGTCCAAGCACAACACAAATCTGCCTTATGTTTCCACACAGAGTATTTGCAATGCACAGAAATCAGTTTGGCTGAATTTTGTACTGGCTGCAACAGTAGGAGATCTGCCTTATAATAATCTGTCAGGCTGAGCAAGGTTAATCTGTGACAGGGACACACAGAGCTAAGGTCACAGACACACATTTGGTAATGATTTACGGGCGGGCTCCCTCAGCTTTTAGAAAGGAAAAGCCTACACAAGTAACGAGCTTGGAGCAGAACATGGGAAGATGGGTTTCCTTTGGATCTGTCTCTCAAGGCTGCATTACAAACCTTGAGCTCTTGATAACATTCTAAGATTCTTAGCATCTCTCCTTCTCCAGCATGGATTGTCAGCTGTCTAATAGCATAGGTGAGCTCATATTACAGCTGGCTTCCCACAGTAATGTCTCTAACCAACATTTTGAAAGCCTGACCCTGCTATGGGAAAACTGCACAGCGAAGAACCCTTTGCCCTCCTTAACACCATTTGTTTTTACTCTTGTGCTTCCCCAGCTAGGTGTGGCACGTAAAGCACAGGTTCCTTACTGCAGGTGGCTGCTGCTGTAGGCGTTGCGGGTGAGCACGGGGGTGGTGGGCATGCTCCTCCCGCCGTGGGGCTGCGCCGGCCGCTCCAGCGTGCGGAAGGGGCTGCTGTGCGTCGAAAGCACGTCCCTGCAGCAAAGGAGACAAGCCCAGTGAGGTTAAACGTCCCACAAGTCACAGCACACCCACTAGGGGCACCTGAAGTCTTGGAGAAACAAAAGAAAGGGCGGAACAAACGTAACTGGATGTGTGAGAAACGGAGTTGTTAAATAGGAAGAAAAATTCAACCCCTTCCTGTGGTTAAAGGGATGTCGTCACAGGATGATCAGCAGGACAAGCTGCTGCCAAAGGACAGAACCACTGAGGAGAGACAGAGCAGGTAACAAAGAAGCAAATGAATTAGGTTTTCAAATGAAGCACATCACAATTGAATGGGTACATATGTCTATAATTTGACTTCTGAACTTCATGTGGAGAGTGTTCTGCTAATCTTGAGGGACAGATGAGAAAAAAAGCATTGCTCAAAACTCTAAAACGTTCTTAAGTATGTCTTTAACATCCTGCTCACATAAGACAGTCCAAGAAATCTCAGGATCAGTGGGAATCCCCACACTGGATACAGCTGCTAGCTAGCACCAGATCTGACATGATCACACAATCACCTGCAAACCTACTGCTCTTGATGTGCTCCAGGGAGCTGCTCTACCTCATAAAGTGCTCAAATCCCATAGATTTGGGATGGACACACAGCTGACACCAATAATGGAAGCTGTCTGTATCCCAGTAACTCTGCTTGTAAACAGAGAATTCCCCATCAGGCCTCACATGAATTATGTCTGCTTTGATCATGTACCTGCTGAAATACTGATACCAACAGGAGGGATGGGAAGGGTTTGGTGCTGCCTGAATCCACTAAACACAGTCATCAGGAAAGGACAAGTTGTTAAATGAGCACTGAAAAAACCCAGAAACTTACACAAAGAATGACAGCACGAGCAACTCCTTAAATGCAGCCCTTGCTATTTTATTTCTCACCCATCTCAACCCTCTTCACAAAAACTACACTACTCTTCGGTTTGACATACTGTGTCAACTGCTTATGCACATTTTTGTTCCTAGCCAGGAAATTCAGCTCCCATCCCCAAACCCTGTAAGCCCAGAAGAGCACGGAGGCAGGGGGCTCTGCTGGAGTGCTCAGCAGGGACAGGATGCAGCTCATGCCAGCAGGTGCAGAGTGCAGCAGCAGTGGGATGTGCCTACCTGGAGTGTCTGCTTTCCAAGAGCTGCTCATTTATGGATGACTTCCTGAGATGAATTCTCTCCACGCCAAGGGACTTTGGTGGGGGAAGTCTTGGAGAAAGCTGTGCAGAGCTGGGTCTCTGTGCTGCTGCAGGAAGTGATTCACTGACTGTTGGAAAGGAATATGCACTTTGTCAGAGGAAAATCTGTGATATTTTTGCCCTGTGTGCAAATCTGTGGCCCCTAAGGAGAAGCACTGTGCAGTACAGAGACAATGACAGGAGCCGTGGATCTAGAAAAGATTTCCTGCCTGCACTGAGCTCTCTCCACACAGACAGGACATCGTGGAGGCTCCTACAGATCCCAGCAGCACCGACTCCTATGGAGACTACACCCAGCTTGGGGCTGTGCCAGATCACAGAATGGAACTGCCTGGGAAAACATCTGTTTGCAGAGCAATCCTTTCCAGAGGCAAGCAGACAAGCTCAGCCTCTGCAAAGGCCAGTTCCTCTCCCTCACCTTCCAGCTCTTGAAAATGACATTTTAAGAATTAGTTTTGAAACACAACCTAAAAGAGACTGACTTCAAAAGCAACTGAATGAGCAAAGACAACTGACAGACACATTTGGCTGAAGGCAATTGAGAAGATGCTGGTTTGATCCTTGTTCTCACTTTGCTTAGGGCACAACCAGGTCCCAACAGAGCCAACAGGAAACTCCAACTAATACATATAAATGCAGGATGAGCATCACAGAGAACATGTTCACAAGCCTGGCTCCACTTCTACTTGTACAAGCAGGAATCAGGTGTAAATCCATTTTATAGCACCACCTGGTTTGTAAAAGTCTAAAACTGGGACAAAGTGAGATCAGAATCAGGCCCGAACTGAAAAGTGAGTAATAATTTAGATAATGTTTGTCCCCAGATGATGATTATCCAGTTTAAGGGAGAGGCAGGCCAAGTCCTTTCCACCTTGTGGAACAGGGTGTGAGTGTGTCTGTGGGTGTGTGTGTGAAATGAGTAAGCTGAGCAAACACCAACCCATGCAAGATGCAAGCTCACTAGGGAACAGATCAACGTAAATAAAGCGTCAGTATCTGTGACTATTCCATCTTTCTCTAAGTTTTATGGTAGCTATGAGGGCAGAAGGGCTGGGCTAATTCTCCCAATTTGTAAGTCCTTCAGTTCTAGGCCAGGCCCTAGGGAACACGTATTTGACACTCACAGCGTCCTCAGCCTGCAGGTTGGTCATGTTAAAATCAACTTCCTTCTCTAAAGATGACTCAGGTCAGCTCACAAAGCAGAAACTTTCAAAAACTAATCCATTAGGAGGAAGGACATTCCTGAGTAGCTATTTTTTCCTCTGCTATAAAGTAATTTGTTATCAAAAGCCACCAAAATTATAGAATCATATAATGATTTGTACTGGAAGGAACCTTAAAGCTCATCTCATTCCAACTCCCTGCCATGGGCAGGGACACCTTCTTCTAAAAGGTTTTGCTCAAAGCCCTGTCCAGCCTGGCCTTGAACACTTCCAGGAATGGGACATGCTGAAGGACCTTAAGTCAAAGAAATATCTCTGAATGGACAAACTTCTTGGGGGAAAAAAGGATAAGCATCATACCATCATCATAGGTGGTTGTGTCTGACAGGGAGCTGCTCTCAGATGGAATTATATCATCTGTGAATAAAAACAAACACTTTAAGCATAAAAGAGCCAACATCAACTTAAAAATATCTTAATACAGTTTATTTTCTAGAGTTTCAGAGCCAGCTGGTACTTGTAACACTGCAATCCTTATTCTTTAGCCCCCACAGCCTGAAGACAGTGCTGGTACATCATCACGCTGTGTGTTCACTGCAGTTCAGCAAGTGACCCAGGTAATTATCAAAGGAGATTTTTTTTTTTCCTTTTTTAATCTGCAGCAGGAATCAGGCCAAGATTTACAAAGGTGTTTTCCACCCCACTTCCAACAGATCTCACAGGGTGTTTTGGTGCTTCAGTAGGAGTCAGGAGCCTACACAGACATGTAGATCTTGGCTGTTAGCAGCTAATCTCCTCTAGGTACACCTGAAACCCCACCAGGCAGGTACAAAAAGCCTTTTAAAATTTGGCACTGATCCTGTTTCAATTAAATTAAGATCAATCCAGAGTAATTCCATTGATTTCCATCAAGGTATTGCAAATTGCAGCAACACAGAAAACAGGAACTGTTGCATGGGCATACTGATTTTTTGTTTCTTTCACTTTTTGTTGTTTATTCACAGCACTTCACTGTACCTGTCTCACCTTGATGCTATGAGAAATGAGAAACAGCCTGTCCTCACTCAGGTTTGGAGCAGACAACCAGCAGCAGAGAAATGAGGCTGAACTAGAGATAATTAACCCAGGGACAGCTCAATCCCTAGGCTGTTTCTGGCAAAATACGGCACTGGTGGGGTAAAAAACCTCCATGAATCATCAAACATGAGAGAAAGGAGGCAGCAAAAAATGACAGTGGCAGCCACTTTGTGTATGACACCTGCTTGTGCCCTCAGCCACCACGAGCACGTGCAATGTACGCTGCTCCTGCTGTCACAATTTGCTGCCAGGAAAGCTCTGGTTACAGGAATGTAGTAAATAGAGCAGCTGTTCAAAACCAGCAAAAATCAGGACTGGCCCCTGCCCTGGGGGGACTTGTCAGACCACCGAGGATGGGCTGGAGCTCTGCTTGCAACCTGACACTGGGAAAAACCTCCAGGGAAGCTGATTAATGTGGATTTGACCACAGGGTGGTAAAACATGGAGCCGGGCCCAGTGTGGGGAGGAACAAAGCCTGCTGAGGAAAAGAAAAAAGCCAGCCTCAAGCTACAGTGCTTGTTTCAGGGGGGGTGTGCAATGCTGACATATTCAGATATGGTGACATATCTGAATTTAAATCCCAGGTCTGTGCAACACCCTGCAAAGGAGGAAGAAACTCTGGGCTAGAGAGGGAGGAAAGGGAAGAGAAAGTGGAACACAGAAAGCAGTCCAGTATGTCCTTCACCTCCTATCCTTGGGGCTGGGATGGAAACAGCTATGGTTTGATTCAATAAATCAATGGGATTATTTAACATATTACTTCCAACAAGTAATTCACAGACTCAAGTGACTCATCATTGCTCAGCCTTCTGAAACCCAGACCTGGAGCTCGAGAGCACCGCTGGTGACCGTGACAAGGTTACACATAAAATCAATTACTGAAGCAGGGGACAGCTCTGCTTCAGGTAAACAAATGCATGCTGCAGGGTGAGAGCCTGGGACTGGAAGGGAATCTGGAATAAGCAGCTCCTTATTGCTGGCTTGGACAACAGGGCAAGAAACTGCCAACAACAACAATGGCACCCATGGATGGATGGATGGATCTCTGCTCACCAGCCTTCCTGGTCATTACCACACAGCAGGTGCCCCAGGTAATACAGGACCTTCCACAATCAGTATCCAGACTGGTGAGCAAGAGACTGGAAAAACAGATGTTTCCCTCCCCTCTGTCAATCAGGAACAAGCTGGGCCACATTAAATGCCGATCATCAGCCTTTCAGAATAATCACTTTGTGATGATGGATAGCCCAGTGATGCCGTGGTGTGTCAGGGGTAAGGATCCAAAACGAATTACATTGGCTTGGATAGTAACAGGTTTTCACACATTATCCTACAAAGCAGCAAGAATCTCACTTCCCTTAGGAGAAAGACACTCAGAACAGAGGGGCCAAGAGTATCTGCTTTTACTGTGCTCATCAGTGGCAAATGGATTTAGTAAAAAAATCTGTTTGCTACTGATTGCATTCCTAAACTCCTGAACTTCACTTATGACTTCTGGAAAATCAGGTATTTTGAATCAAGAAGCAATGTCCTCCATTCTGCAGAAAACCCTGCCTGCTCTATTTCTGCTGGAACTGAAGCACTGCAGGAGGGACAGGGTGTCGCATGTGGCAGCTCAGATGTACAACTGCACTCATCACACCAGGAATTCAGGCATCAGAAAAGCTTCACCCAAGGTGTTGCTGCCAGCCTTTCTGTGCACAGCACCTTCAGCCCATACCTGGTGCTGGAACATGTCTGTGCTTGCTCCTAGAACTCTGGCCTACTCTGCCCCCAGCCTACACCAGTGCACTGAGTGTATCAGATATAGCAGTTTCATCTTCTTTTTCTGATTTAACTGCCTTGGAGAAGATGAAAACCATACAGAGAAGATGTAAACAAAGTTTCTAAGTAAGCCAAATTGCTCATTTTCCCTCCTGTTTGCATCAGAACATGGGGAATTCTCTCACCTGGCAGAGCCAGAGTTGATTTCTGGGTTGGTTTTTTGCCACACTTGATTCTATATTCATTTATGGAGTTTTCTATCTCTTGCAGCTTTTTTACAGCATCAGCATACTCTTGCTTTCTTTTCTTCTTCACGTTTTTGCAGAGGTCTGGCTCGCTGGCAAGTTTCTTTGCAGCTTCCACCAGCTTTTGGTGTATGATAAAATTGCTCTCCAAGTCCTGCAAAGCAGGATCCTGCAAAATCATGAGATGAGTAATTTCCTTGTACTCCCAAGAGAAATTATCAATAAAAACCATTTTAAAAAGTTCTATTTTTGTGATGATGAAGTGAAATCTTGAGCACAAAATACAGAAATACCAAAGTTCATACACAAGACAATCTCAGTATATCAATGTCTTGGATCTTATTTCTGGCTAGGCTACAATTTTGAGATCTCTTGGGCAAGGTCCAAAGTTCTGAAGCCCAGGTGACATAAAACAGGCTCTTAAATTCAGGTTTAGGCTGCTAAACCTCCTGCTATGAGTCCAACCCTGAAAACATTGTTCAAAATCTCTCCCTACTTCAGAGAATATAAAAATGGAAATTGGTATCACCATACCTACGTAAGAGGGAGTTTCAGGCTTTAATTAATTGTTTGTAAACTACTTTGAGAAGCTCAGATGAAAGGCACTGCAGAAGTGCTAAGCAACACGTTATTAAATCTGGTCAGCAGGATTTTGGTTTAATAGCATTTAAGCAGTCCACAAAATCACTTTGCTGCAGACAAGGAACACACCAGCCCTGTGAGGCAGGGCAGTGAGTTTCTGGTGAAAGACAGATGCCAAGTGCCCAACATCTACTTACTTGGATGATACAGCTTGTTAAGAAATCTCACAAGGAATGAGGGGGAATGGAGTGTGTCCAGAAGCTGCAAAGAATTACCCTATCACTCGAGTCAGTCCCTGCCAGCAAAGTTCATTTTAGCTTCTTGAGCAATGCAGGGAGGTTTTACTCAGGCAGAACCTTCATTAAGCCACAGGTAAAACTCCTCCTCCTGTCACCTGTCACAAAACTATGCTCATAGACAGGTGATTTTGCAAGGGGGACAGAGCACACCCCTGCCATGTTCTGGGCTCAAACACCATCCCAACATGACACAAGTCAATGCCCCAGAAAAGCCATGGGCTGCCAAATGGCATTATGCATCTGATCTTCTACAATTAGCAGCAAAATATCCATTAAAATTCATGCAGCCATGGCCAAATCAGGTTGGGTCAACTTAAGGCCTCTAGAAACAGCCAATTTTTCTGGTCAGCTCAAAGCGTGGCTGAAAGAAGGGCAGAACCCACCAAAATTTCCCATTCCACGCAAGCAACTTCCCCAGCTGCCTCCTCTTAAAACACCCAGGGAAGAGCTGGATTATCTACAATGGTTTTGGCCACTGCTCTGGCCACCCCAGCCCTGCTGTGCAAACAAGCTGCCACGCTCACCTCCTCACTGGGGAGCAGGTTGTCATCCAGCTTGAACGCCGTGCCAACGCGCCTCCTCACCTGGGGAGGCTCCTCTCCAGCACCCAGTGGATACTCCTTGGGCATCTTGCCCGTCAGCTCCTGGGGAACAACACAGAGGGCTCCAGGTAAGGCCCAGTGGGAGAAAAGGGCTCCCACCTGCCCGGCCCCAGAGTGAGGTGCAGCTCTCACCGCTTCGCGCAGGCAGATTTTCTTCAGCTCCTCAACCTTCTGAAGCAGTTTTTCCTGAAGGAGTTTCTCTTTCTTCTTTAGTTCCATAATTTTCTTCTCCTTTTGTTCTTCACTGACCTCTGAATCCTGAGAGCCTGGAAAACACACTCTGTATCAGAGGATTTCCAGGTAAAGGCCATTTCCATTGTATGGTAGTCCCATTTGCCTTTTAACAAACACAAGCCCCATTAAACTTGGCTACTTCACATTTATGTGCAGTATTACCTGATGAGATCAAACTGCCATTGCTGGCCATAATAAGCTGGTTCTTGGCCTCCAAAGTCACCAGCTTTGACACTTTTGGAGTTCCCATCTCTGTCAGATCCATGGCGATATCATCCAAACTTCTGGCTGATGGAATTTTTGCCTGAAGGAGTTAAAAAAAAAAAAAAAATCCAGCCTCATTGACTTACCTCTAATTAACTTCAGAACACATCACAGAGGATGACATTTCACACATCGTCTCCCACAAAATTAAGGGCTAAAGCAACAGCATCACACAGGTGCTTGTGGTATACAAGGGCTGTTTGACATTCCCTTCCCCTCTCCCCCAAAACCTGAACCATCTCCCAGCTCAAAATTTCTTTAGCTTTCAAAACAAACACAGGAAAGGAGACAAAGGAAAAGGCAGATTAGACACCCAGACATGGGAATTCCCTCTTCCATGATTACACTTCCATAGGCCTTAACTGCGGGCAGGCTAAAATAGACCAAATACCAATACCACCACTAACAGACTGCTCAAAAAGCTGACAAAAACAATTTGTAGTTTTTCTCTGGAGAGCAGTTCATCCGTGGAAAAACATACGCTGAAGGATATACAGGAAAGGTGTTGAAACCCATGCTTGCAGTAAAATGTCTCATAACTTACTTTGCTTTGCTTCCTGTCCAAGTAAAACTGGTGCTGACTGATTGCCATCACCCAGATGGACTTGATCAGGGAAGTGTTTGCATACCAGGTCTGCACCACCAGCCCACTCTGACCAAAGGTCCTTCTTGACACTGAAATTCTGAGGAGGTGAAAAGAAATGCAATTTTCAAGACAGGTCTTTGAGGTTTAAAGTCCACAATGCCTCTCTCTTAGCCAGGTGAGGCTCAGCCTTTATTTTAGGGATCCAAAAATTCAGATTTCCTTCATCCCATCATCCAATGCTGCTGCAGATTTGGCCATGACAAATAGTCCTCCCCCTGCTCCAAGAACTCCCTGAATGGACACACAGGGAATTTGAGAGGACATCCAGAGATGTGACAGCCCCAGTCTGCCCCGCCAAATGCTGCATATCAGGATCAGTCCCAAAGCCCAGAATAAACTCAGGTGTTAGCTCTGAGGCACCTCCCACCCCATCCACCAACACGTGATGATGAGCTCCCACTCTGGGTAAAGATCAACCCCAATGACAGAACTGCCTCCTCCAGCCTCACCTGCGGGGATCGTGCACTTCCACAGCAAACTTCTTCTCACGGAAATAGAGATTTTCCAGCTGTTTCCATTGAAATAGCTAGGAGAATTGGGAGAGAGAAGCAGAACATGGTCACTAAATCATCAGACCTCACCACAAGGTGATATAATTTCAGCAAATTACAATTCCTGTGTATCCTCAGCTATGGCATGGACTGAGCAGTAACTACATTCATAACATCAATTAAAAGAAGCACATAAATACAGGATGCCCCCTCAGTAATTTCACACTCTTACAGACAATGTGTTGCAAATTGAGGATTTTGCCAGTGACAACATCTGCCTCCATCAATAGCACATTTAATTTCACTGCTAGAAGTTCCCAGAGATCTTGGCAGGGCAGCTAAAGTAATTTTCTCTCTGATTAAACGCAAAAATCTCTTTACAAAGTAATTGTATAGGAAACTATGGTCTACTTCCCTGAGTCAGAACATCCCCAGGGAATGGCAGCAGCTTGGAAAAACCAAGATTTCTCTCTTGTGAAGACACTCTGTGAGACATCCAGTGTGACATTTTGGAGCAGAGGTACAGCATGTACAGAACAACAGCAGCTACAGGAGGAAGCCACCCCCAGCACATCCTCCTGCTAGAAACCCACATATTTCCTGCAAAGTGCCAGCTGGGAGAAGAGATCAAAGTCAGTCGGGGCTTGGCAGCTGCACCCGTGGGATCAGAATTTCATATCAATTCGCTCTCCTTTTGCAGCAGCACCAGCCACCCCCTGGGGATGAGCCATTGGGGGCTGCATCTTCCAGCTCAGCCACGCAGGTTTCGGCAGCACCACCTCCTGCCCCCTTCTCCAGCAGTGCCAGGGTGCCTGGATGCACATGGGGATCCACACGGTGTCCCCAGGGATGTCCCCCTGACCATGAAGGGCCGCACAGGTGCAGCAGCACACTGGAGTTTACATCAGCTCCTTTCCAGGGCTGCAGCCCACACGGAGGAACCGGAGGTGCTTCCATCCAGCTGGGCAGGCTGGGACAGGGCTCAGTGAGAGATCAGCCTCGGACACCAGGGATCCAGCCAAGGCACCCAGGCCCTCACAGCAATTCCCTCCTTTCCCCACTGGAGTTTTTCCAAAGCCTCCAAGGGTGCAGCCACCACACCAGAAACCCCCAGGATACACAACATTCCCGCTGGCCTTTGCCAAAACCTGACATGCCATGCTACCTCCCAGTACAGAAGCATTTCAGGTTTTGTAAAAAATGACGCATTAGACTGTGATGCATCTGAAACATTTATAACACAATGAAACACAACCCAGCACATTTGTGTTTCAGGGGGAAAGTGGCTCTTTCAGCAGCCTCTGCCTCTGTTTAATTAAAAGTTTCCTGGGAGTACAACTGACTATTAGAACCTGCCGTAGAAGAAGTGAAGCCAAGTGGAAATGCAATTTACTTGAATTAATAAGTTATTTTCTAGACAATTGTGGAAGTTTCCCTCTGCTGCTTAAGTAAGTTTATGTTTGTCTCACAGCCCTCCTGCCCAGCCACACCGCTGTCAGAAACGCCTCTTTACAACGCCGCACTGAACTTCGAAAATAAATACATTTACAAAAACGCAGAAGGAAACAAGCCAAGCAGTCTGCCAGGACATTGAGCAATAGGCACCGTGGGAGCTCCAGCAGCGATCCCAGCCGGGATCCCGGCACAGCCGCGGCTGCTTCCCCGCGTCCCGCACTCACCTCGCCGCAGCCCCGGTCCCGATCCCGATCCCGGCTTCCCGGCCCCGCCGGGCAGTGTCACGGGTGGCATGGGCAGGGCAGAGCCGAGGCGGCCGTGCCGTCCCTCCGTCCCTCCGTCGTGCTGCTCTGCTTTGGCAGCTTCGCCTCCCACTGCTGACACACGCCTGACATCACCACCCACCCGCTCCGCTGCGACGCCTCCCACACCCCTTTCCCCCAGATAAAGGGGAAACCCAACAGCGGAGAGAACAAGGAGGATTCTACCGAGGGGCTGCACTCCTTGGAGCACCCCGAGTGCCTGTGGGGGCCAGGGGCGTGGGGGCTGCCCGGGGTCCCCGCGGTGCCGTGTCCCGGCCCCGCCAGCCTTGACTCACACCCAGAGGCAACAGGTTCAACCAGAAGCATCATCCCGGCGTTCCCGGCCGCCCGCTCCCACGCTCGTAAAAACCATGGGCGTGCTTCAAACATGACCTCTGGAAAAAAAAACTGCCCGGCTGCTGCGCCTCTTATCGTGGTGGGGGATGGCTCCCCAACCCCTTTATCACTTCCTTTGGGTTTTTCCCCTCCGGATGCGCTCGACATTCCTGAAGGCTGCGGGAGAAGGGGGCACCTGTCCCGAGGTGAGGAGGGTCGCGTTTGGCAGGAGGACAAAAGGCAGCAGCCCCAGCACCTGGAGCAGCCTCCTGCCCTGGCAGAGGGACACGGGGGTCTGTGCAAATCCGACACCAGGATCACTTCCAGTGCCGAGAAAAGAAAAAAAAAAAAAGGCGTTTGCATTTTTAAGAAAACCTGCATGGAACTGCCTCAGGATGTGGGTAGAGCTTTGCTCCATTTCCTCCCCACCCTGTGAGATCCATCCCAGCCCAAAAGGAGCTGACGGGCGCCCCAAGCATTCACAGCTGGGTACATTCAGCACAAAGACATCTCTGCCTCCTTGCCCAAAGTCTGGGATAACTCCAGCTCCCCCCTCTGCTGTTCCACAGCAGCAGAGATGGGAATTGGCCGTGTACCCAAGACACATCTTTGCTCTTGACGACTCAAAAAGTGCCCTGTCCTCAAACTATCTCACTTAAGAACAATATAAGCTCCTTAGCTATCACCTCATCTGACAAACCCTCCTAACTCAGGTCCTTGTAGAAAAGGCTGGTGATTAAATTAACAGCTTCAGAGTAAATTGTGAGCCAGTAATATTTATAGAGATGCACATAAAAATAATCCTGAATGAAAGTATTACACTTTTCTGCCTAACACACTTGGATTCATGAAGACAAGAGGGAAAAAAATGGACTCAATACAAACAAGGACAAAGCAATAAAGTAATAACTTTCTTCAACTGAAATTTTTCTAACTCGTGGTCAAAAGGCAACACTCAGGAAACCATCACTGCTCTAGAGATATCCTGCTCCCTTCAAATACTCCCTACCCTGTACAGACATGTTCCTAAATAATTCCTAATTTCAATCTTACCTAAACTACATGCATATTTAAAGACAAAAGAGTGGCAAAAAAAAAAATCTGGAAATCTGGAACTGGTTTTTGAGGGTTGGAAGAACAATTAGGAATAATTAAAATGTTTTTGTGGAAGTTTTGCAATGTATGTTCCCTTTAACCAGATGATTAAGTCCACCTGAGCTAATTAATGTTTTCTTAATAGCCTTCCCATCCATGTAGGTTGTCAGATCCTTAAATGCTCCTGAAAAGTACTGAGCATCCCAGGGGCTGCCTGTCTGACTTTGAGTAGAACTTGGCCTGGTCAAGGCTGTTTTTCTGATTTTTTTTTTTTTTTTTTGTAGAAGNTTCAAAAATTTTGTTTTTTTTTTTTTTTTTTTTTTGTAGAAGGCGGAGGTGCAGCTCTGATCACATCTCATTACCCAGGCACCTCTGTGCACCAGCCAGACACCTACCACCCAGCTGCTGCTTTTCCAGCCCATGAATTTAGGCTTCTCTGTATTTCTACTGTGATTCAATTCCAGATACCAGGGAGCACTGAACAAAAAGGCATCTCCCTCCTTCCCGCACAAAAAGAACGGTAACAGTCTAAGGCAACCCAAACAGACATGGCATGCCTAAGTGTTGAAACACCTTAAAAGCAGCAGCTGGTTTTCTACCTGGCTGATCTTGTATCCAGTTTTGAATAAAATGCAAGTTTGTCCCGTCCTGACAGCAGGAGCAAACTGGCTCAGAAAAACGGCCCTGTCAGGATCGCAGGCAGGAGCTGGCAGAGACCCTGCCCAAAGACACGTGCAGGACAGCTGCTCAGGCTCCTGGCTCAATATTGCTGTGAGCCTGATGGATTTTGTTTAAAAAATAATATTTTAGTATTTTTTTACAAAGTTTCCTTTTGCAACGAGGTGTAAATGTGGCGAGCAGCTGAGTGCAGGGGCTGTGTGGCCACATGCTGCTGCACCAGCCCACGGGCCAGAACTGCACCTGGGATGTTCCCAAGGTTAGTGACAAATTCTGATCAAGAGCTAAATTACCCAAATCTCTGGCTTTCCACCCAAAGGATCTTTGGGTAAGGTCAGCATGGAAGTGCAAGCCATGCCACAGTGTTTGCAGCAGCCTTTCCCTCGGGAAGCACTTCCAAAGCACCCCGTGGTACGTGCAGTGCCTGCAAGGAGGCTCAGCAACCAGCACCTCGGGAACTGGCTGGGAACAGCAATCTGCAGACAAATCTGGCAATTCAGAGCAAGGAAACATAAAAGATTTCTGCCCACAGGAATGCACCCCACCCGATGAGGGAAATTACCACCCTGGCAGCGGTGCTGGGAGCAGGCTGTGTTTCAGCCCCTCCGCTGCACTCAGCTGTCTGGCACCCTGCCTCCAGCTGGAATCCTGTGTTTCACTGCTGCTGTGCCTGCCCATGGAGGGAGGCACCTGAGGAGATGGCAGCAGAGCCAAACTGCCCCACCTGCAGCAACTTCTGAGGGAAGGAGGCAGACAGCTCCCACCTGTGCCAGCATAACTCGGCAGAGCTCACCTGCAGGCATCCTTCATCCCTTAAATATTAAGCCAGTCCTCTAAAAACCTCTTCAATCATATTTTTTTCTAATACCTTATGATGCTTTTTTGCCTGGTCCTCACTAGCACTGGCATCATAAGACTGAGAGATGTCTCAACATCAAACTGCCCCAAAATGTTTGTGTTTTGCAGCAGGTGATGTTCAAGCAACTTTTTGCACATCTGGAAAGAACTGAATTTCAGAGCAGCCTCGTAAAAACTCTGTGGTTTTTTTACATTAGTATGTGAGCTTAGTATCTTCTATCTAAATCAATGGCTTGGTGAGAAATAAACACCATAAAAGAAATTTCTGCCTAATTAGAGCTGCCTGCTGAGAAGGCTGTTCCAATGCTGCTGTGTTCTGAACTATTCAGCAAAGCAGGACAGCAAATTTACATAAGTAAATGTTCTGCAAGGGAAAACTTCCAGCATCAACTTTTAGCATATGTTGAATTAAGAAAGAAGTATCATAACACCTCCTCCTCACACCTCAGGAGCAATGCATCCCAACAAAGAGAAAGTCATGCAAAAGTGTCAGGATGCTTGCAAGGATGAACAAAGAGCTCCTGGACAAACTCAGTCACAAAAAGATCCCTACAGAGGGTGGGAGAAATACAGAGAAATTGTCCGAGCAGCCAGGGGTCTGGTTTGGAAAGCTAAAGCCCTGAAAAGTATTAAATCCAGCCAGGGATATTGTGAAAGTGATGAGGCCCTGGCACAGGGTACCCAGAGAAGCTGTGGCCACCCCTGGATCCCTGGGAGTGTCCAAGACCAGGCTGGATGGGGCTTGGAGCATCCCAGGACAGTGGAAGGTGTCCCTGACATGGCAGGGGGGGTGAAATGAGATGATCTTTCAGGTTCCTTTCAGCCCACACCATCCTGTGATCAACATTCCCCATTTCAAAACGACTATATGCTAACAAAAACACTTCTGAGAACACAATGCAGTCAAGACATCAAGCAGCAGAAACTATATTCTTGGACATTTGGAACAATACCACAGCAAGATTAGTGCTTCTCTTCAGATAACACAGTTCATTTATCACGAGGGAGTCGCCCACAGAAACACAATGAAGTGGGAGAACAAGTCAAAGAGCCAGCAAGCTGCCTTCTCCAGCCCTCAGAGGATCCTCACATTCTGGCTGAACACAGAATAAACTCAACTCATGCCTTAATACACCCTCCATTAACAAGACTTACATTGTTTATCTCACCAGTGAGAAGAATGGGGTAGAGATAAAGGGAGATCTATTCTGGCTTGAAATGACAAACAAAGTCCTGGGACCTGTTTTATACTTTTCCTAATTGATTCAGAGGATACTGGGGACAGGATCTTGGCATGCCACTGCACAGCAAGCAGGAGGCACTTCTCCAAGCAGGAGGTGACTCTCAAGATTAACTGCAACTGAAAGAGAATATGTTTGCAAAGCAGCAGGACTGCAGAGCTAATCCCAGGTCTGAGCTCAAATGTGAACAAGGGTTGCCAAATGCAGTCTGTTTTAATGCCCTATGAGACTTCAGGATGATAATCAAGTGAGCTCAGTATAACCTCCAGCCAGTGTGGAGCCACCGCTTTTATCTACAAAGACAATTTTCATAAATGACACACAAAATAATTCTCCCTTTTCAGTCTGTTGCAGAGCTGGAGCACAGTGCTTCCCCCAGTGCCTCAGCTGGCAGTCCTGGGTGACGGGGAACACTTGGGCTTTTCTAGAAACTGCTCCCAAAGCAATACAAGCTCCCAGGAGTGACTTGGAGCAACAAAACTCCCTTGTCCAAACCATCTCAGGTCAACCAGCAAAATATTAATAGCTGGAGCCAAACCTCCCCAGCCAGCTCTGCACAGCCAGCCAGGGCAGGTTCTCCAGGTCCAGCCCCGAGTCACACACCGGCCTCCCCGACAGCGCACGCTCCCCTCACGGATGGTGACGCTGGAGCCTGGCAGGGCTGGTGATAGGGATCTGGAGATTGCTTCACCCAGACCTCTCCTGCAAGTTGCTTCCTGTGAGGAGCTCTCAGCCTTGGACTCCATGCACTGGTGTTGATCCAATAACAAAATCTTGGGATAACCACTGCGCTCCAAGGCTCGTATTTAAGTGTCTTTGCCTGAAGACCTACTTGGATAAAGCCAAAAGATTTCACTTTTTAAGAGGGTGGTTATATTTCTTTAGATTTAACTGATCCTCCATTAATGGGTGCAGCTAACATATATTTTATTTCTATTATTAATAGTAAATTTTTATTCTAAATATGGACTTGTCTTTTGCAAGATGCCTGTGATTCTATGGTGAAGCAAACATATCTGACAGCACTGCAGAAAAGACAAGGGGAGCAGAATAAATCTCCCTGGTGTGAATTCACTGGGGCACAGGCACCAGTTCCGGTTAAAAGCCTCCCATCTGAAATGTTGCAGCTTTCCCACCACAACCAGTGTCAGAGAGGTTTGCACACCCAGAGATCACTTGGAGCTTTAAAATTCAGGAAGGCCAACTCGGTCTTCATTAGACTTGGACTCAGCCTTTCCCTCTTATTATTCTCTATTTATCTATCAGCTGCATGTATATTTAAACATCACCAACTGGAGAAGTGGAGCACAGTGAGGATGCTCTTTCCCAGATGGCTGGGGATAAACACAACAGCAGTTTTGATCCATGGTATAAACAGCTAGATAACACCAGCACACGGCAGTTGTGAGTTTGGCTCCATTCCCAAAAAGCAAAACAAGAAAATTCTGCTAAATCCAGCAAAACTAGCACTGCTGCTCCAAAAGACAGGAATAGTTTACATGCCTATTCCCCTCCTGCCTGCTGCTTCAGAGAGACTCCTGGGAGATTCAGGCAAGCTGTCCATACTCTTCTCTCTCTGAAATAAATTCTGACACATTCATAAATATGAAGAAACAACAAAATACTGATTAAAAGAAACTTCAGTCTGCTGCAACACAGGCAGCAGGGCTGGAGTTACAGTGAAATAAGCAGAAGTATCTCAGCATTTTAACTCCAAACCCAAGTCTGGGGGTGGGTGCCCCTCTAGACCTGATGTCTGCTTTTCCTCCCAAAAGTGATCTGATTCCAATCACTTATCCAAAGTGCACTTTGTATTTCAAACCCTGAAACATTTTTCATATAAAGAAACTGTTGGTATATTTAGTCACTTGTTAAAGGCCATCATGTCTCAGGACAAGTTTTGGCTTACATCATTTCTGTCCCTTTGCACTGACACCAGAAAAATCCTCAAGGATACTACAGCCATATCAAACCCCACCGTTTCAATGAGCTTACATTTTAGACTCCTCTCTCTCACCTTCCCTTTAAATCTCTATCCTCTGTTGTATAATTACTATTTCAGTGAAGCCAACAACTATTCTCATTTCCATTGTAATGCTTCCACTGCAGAGATGACCTCTGGTTTTTATTTTATTTTTCTTAAACACAACTCCCGCTGCATTCAAAGACAACGCCTCGTAACTAACTGTAGCAGGGTGTGACTTGGTATCTGGGCCCTGCTGACCTTAAAAAATTTTCTTAATCTGCCTGGTTGATGTTGTAAACTGAAATCCCACAAGCATAAAAAATGCTTGGCGAAGCAATGCTTTCAGCCAGGCAGGCTCCATTTTCTTGGAGAGCATTGCTGGTCACAGCTGGACATCTTGGCTGCAGAAGGATCTTTTCCTGGCTGGAAAATCTTATAGATGTTGCCTAAAATCAGGGAAGTGCTCAAAGGCAAGAGGACCTCCCTGATGCTCTCCTTTGACATTCAATAGCTTCATCAAGTTGACTTGATTTACAAAGGGTTCCTCCTGTGTTACTGTCTTTTAGTGCAGGCATGGGAAGAGACACCTGGGATAAAACTCTGCATTTTACTAAACAAAGCAAAGGAAGGACACGAGAGCTTACCCTTGGCCACACAGGTACATAAATACACCAAAAGAAACCAAGTCATAGCCTGCTCTAGAAAAAAGGAAGATCAAGTTGGAAGCTTGAAGGGGGGGATTACTCTTTAACAAGGAAGTTTTGTTAAGCTGTGCTTTTTGGCACCAATACATTAAACGATATCATTTTGCAAATGTAAAAATTCCCTGGCAGGGAACACAACTTCATGTGAACTCCTGCCCAGATCATTCCTGGGGAAAGAAGAACAGCAAACTCCCAGGTCTCCATCCCCTCATGGCTTAGATGTTTCAGTGAAGACACACTGGGAAGCAGTGGGTTGGAGAAGGAGAAGAATTACCTCCAGTACTTGGCATTTATTCTCAATTCCCCCTTAGAATTTATGAAAACACAAAGTTGCTTCAACAAGCCTTCAATTTAATGCAGTTCCCCCCGTATTCTGCCTGTATCAGTGGAGCCTTTTATGCTTCATGCACAAAAAAACCAAGTACAAAAGTGAAGTGAAAACACTGGCTGAGTACAAGGCCTTGCAGAAACACAACCGCTTCATCTTTCTGTAGTTATCCCTGGGGGCTGCCAAAATTCCCATCCTGAGACCACCAAACTCAAGGCACACGAGCCAAAGCTCCCAAAGGGAGTTTCCACTAACTAGGAGAGGGAGAGATTTACTGCCTCAGTGCCAGCAGAAATCTCCTTCTGCCTCCAGCCTTTGGTCTTTTGTCCACCAGTCTAATAAACAACAGCTTAAATGAGTATAGTCTGACATGCAACACCATACCACGTTCCCCCCACAAAAAATCAGATGCAAAAAAACTTACTTTTCTGGGCTTAACTTTGTCTTGTAAGTCGTACTGGCCAATTCCTTTGTAACTTATTCCAAGCCACCATGGGATTCCTTGTTTATCCTGAAAAATGGATGTCTACATCAGCCAAGAGCTACTTAAGGATTAGGCAATTCCAAGATTACAGCCCTTTTCACTCTGTGACAGGTACAAGTAGGTACAGAACAAGGATTTTCTAGCAAACAAATTGACGTGAAGTGGATTGCTGGGGTGAAGGTGGAAACTCTCTCCCTCTGCCTTCTGAGGCAGAGGCACAAAACCAGGTGGTGGCTGTGCAACGTGGGCAGAAAAGCGACAGTGCTGCTGAAACAACGGGGTGTCACTGGCTGGAGGAGTGGCTGTGAAGGGGAAGGACAGGGGACAGAAAAAAAAACTGTGGCCAATGACTGCATCCACTGAATTCAAGCATGGACAGCCACAGGAGGAGACACCAGCACAAAACATCAGCTTCTCAGGTACCACAGTCATGGCCATGACTCAAAAGTAAGGAGACATCATCTCTGCTGAGCTCTTCGGCACAAAACACTTTGGCCCCGGCTCTGCTCTACAAATGGGAATAAATGTTGTATTTCCATCACTCTCCAAAAGTATTTCTCAGCATTTCCCCACTCCAAGCACGCACCACCAATCACCTGCCACTTTGGAGGAGTCTTTTCCACATTCTATTTTTCTAATCTTGATTAATGTCTCTGGGGAAACTATTAACTGCTTCAGGTCTAGAAGTGATATCCAGTTTAATTAAGATGATAGGAATTTAGCTCCTGATAGGATTACATAAGGTTTTACAAAGATTCCTTTCTGCTTTCTGGAAACAATTTTTGAAGTACATTGAACGGGGAAAAATTACAGAGGTTGAAAAATGTGGGGTTCCATACTGATAGAAGGGCACTGAATCATCCAACTGCTCCTTTAGGAATGCAATTCCTCATAATAAGCTCAGCAATCACATTATCTATAGTCAGTTACTGACCTTTACTCCATAGTAATGAACTCCATATGTTGGCAAAGCTTCTACCACTTTCATGTACCTGCAGACAGATTTATAGCACATCAGATTATTTTCTCTGGAGGAAGTAATATCTATTAACATATTTTTTTCACACATACATCCAGGACACGTCATTTATCATCTGCATATTTTGAAGGTCTTAATAGTTGAAGGCCCATGTTTTCAGAAAAAACTTAGCATCTTGGCTTGGGGAAAGATGGGGTATTTTGGCCCAGCTATAGCAAAAGGAAAATCTCTCATACAACAGAAAATTCAATCTTTTATCAGAAGGTCACAGAACTGAAAGCAAAAATTCTGAACTGAACATGTGAGCCTTTTGGGAAACACTGGCAGTAAAGACCTGCCTATAATTATTCCATTATGGAGCTCTAGTTACAAATGATAGGCTCCAAATGAATATGTTTATGCCATTGTACAACTGTTTCGTGAGGCAATTCAGAAAACCACTGAACAGACCATTTTTCCCTTGTTCCTACTGAAAAAAGACCACAGATTATTAAGACAGATTTACAGGCATTGAGGTATGTGAGAAAAACTGCAAGGAGTCTGCACTGTGCAGCCATGGCCATCATCTCAAACATCTCATAACACATCCTACTGCATCTGCTTGTAGGAAGAACAGTAAATATTAATGGTAAATGAAAAATACAATTCCACAGGCTCCGTGGGCAGCTTGGAAGACCTTGATGTTTTGAAAGCCAAATTCTGAACATTTCAGGATTTCTTACAGGACTTAGGGTAATATGCACCCTTAAGAGCTTGGAGTGAGTTAATTGATGGCAAGCAAGGTATGGAGAAGAGTCTTCCAATAAAGTAAGATCCAAACAATTTCTTTTGCATGTGAGAATGCATGTAGTCACCCAAATGACTACACAAATGCTGAACTGCAAGCCTGTGAAACGTGAGACTTCAAATAATTCCACTTTGCAATGTAACTCAATAAAAAGAGAATCTGACAGATACAAATGGCATCGTTTGCAGGCAATAATGACCCAAAGAGTCTGCCTTGCCAATTCTCAACAAAAAAGAACAGGAGAAAAGTAAAAATATCATCTTCACAAATTAACAAGTGTCATACTCACTGAACAATGGCTTGTCCTCTGGTCAGACCTTTGATTTGTGTATAATGCTCAATTACTCTGTCCTCACTGCAAACCAAGCACAAAACCCAATTTAGAGGCTCAGTGACTTTGTTCATGTGTGATGGCATCTGTCGAAGCTCAGCCACCTGCTCAGCATGCAGAGAAGGGTCCTCCTGCATGTTTCTTGCTCTAGTTTACATTCTGGTTCTTGCTGATTTCTTTCCCACCCTTCATTAGGCAGCGTGGAGCTGGCCTGGCTGATCCCCACCATCACATCCTGCCTTCCAGACTAATTAACGACCCATTTCGGATCAGCCTGTTCTGCTGCAGATGCTGCTGCAGAAGAATGGTGCTAATTGTGGAAATTCATCTTAATCTTCTAAAGGACCCAAACTTCAAAGGCTGGTTAATGCTCCATATGTAAGACAGAAGAAGTTTAACCAGAGTTGTTTTCATTCCTGTGTATTTCTTCCCCCTGACATTTCATAGGTGAAAAAACCCACACATTTGTCAGCAATGACCTTTTTGCATTTTTCCTGTTACATATTTCAACATTTTGCTTTGGAGGAATGTGAAATAAAATATGCATTTCTGTGTCAGACACTTGAAAGCAAAGAAAAACCCAGCAGTATTCATTCAGAGACAAACAAATAATAAGCAAGCATAGTATACTTGAAAATCCATCACGTACACATCAAGCCTAAAAAACCAAAACAAATGAGGGAGTTGAATTTGCACAAAGGGCATAAATTCCAAGGAAACAATATCACTGATTCATCCTAAATGCTGTGTTCCTTTACAGCAAATTCAAGCCCCAGAATTTGAACTGTCTTTCTCTTTCCAGCCTTTCTAGATTATTTTCTTCTCCTGTCCTGTTGAGAGGAGGTGGGTAGGCAGCTGGCAGCCAGCAAGGGTCAGCCCACCACAAAAGTTCCACTGTGTGACAGATGAAGACTGAGGTGGCCTCTGCAAACCCAGGCCTGGCTGGAGCTCAGACTTCAGCTCCTTCCATTGCAGGGTCCCCACATGCTCTGATCCAGCAGTTTCTGACACAGCAATTTAATTTGAGCAAACTTTCAAGGAGGAATTTGCATCAGATCTTGCATAATTTATAATCTTCCAAAAACCGGAAATGCTTGAAGATGAGCAATTAACTCTATGTCCTGGGCTGAAAACTTTTAGAGGAGTTTGCAAACTGCTTAAAAGTGATCTTGTTGTTATCATTCATAGCAATGATTTACATTTTAAATTAAACAGCTCACCAGTAAGCAAGTGATGGATGCTCCTGCAGTGTCTTGGTAGGAAAGACAGGCAGTGTCTTCAAGTCTTTTCTAGTGTTCTCATCACTGAAAAAGCAAAAATGGCCCAGAGTCAGCGCTAGTGAATCAGAGATGGACTCATTAGTTTGGGCAGAAGGAAGGGCTGTATTTGCTGCTCACAAACGTGGAGGGTTGCTCCATGTCAGGCTGTCATAGCAACGTAACTCTAGATGCCCTCTCACATGACAGTGATGGATATGGTGTCATGCTCATTATACACACATTTGATGCTCAGGCCACCACTGTATCAATATTTATTTTGCACACCCTCACTCTCTTTGCTGAGTGCAGAATGAGCCCTGAAACAGCCACAGAAAAGCCCAAAAGTAAGGCTTGTAGTGCTAAGTTTTGCTCTGTCTTTAACAATACATTTCATGAAGCAGTGTGGTATTTGTTAAATCACAGAAGTTTAGCAGTGATCTGATTCAAAACAAAGGGTTTCGCTTCATACACTTTCAAATATTTCCAGTGAAAATAGTTCTCCTGGACTGTCCACTGTATAGAAAGTTCAAATATTCTGGACTCTAGGCCCAACCTGAGATGAAATACAGGGGGGCTGAAGTATGTGAATGCAATTTGTCATGACAAAACCTCGGCAGAATATTTTAAAACCTATTTACAGGCATCAGTAAAATGGTTGATATTTTCTCCTCACACGGTCCATTAATTAATCAGCTGAAACCTGCACGCCCCATTTCGGCAGGATTTCTGCGTGCCTTCGCAGCAGCGCCAGCAAGCACCAACACGACTTTTCTATGCAAAGAATGCACCAGTCACGTCCATCAGCATCTGCCTCAACTTTGTCCAGGCTTTCCTTGAAGGTGTTTTTCTGCTCCCAACCTCTCTTCTCATCAGATTGAACTGTTAAGAGTTTTCATCACAGGATGTCCCCCTTTGCCATGGCCACTGAGGATGGAGCTCTGCACATGGAGGACACAGCAACCCCCCCTCCCACGATTCCATCTCCCAGATGCCACATGGAAAACGCAGGAGATGAAAGGTTTTTTTGTTCCTCGGGAGCACGGGCTAATCGCTCTGCAAGGCTCTTCCCCAGCCCTTACAATGAGCCTCAGCCCTGAGTAAGGGGGACCACCTCTGGGGACAAGGAAACAGTTCAATCAACAGCCTATTTATTCTTCAACGTCTTTGATGAAGCTGCCAAGAAGGGGTCAATTAGCACCGAGGAGTGCTGCTTGCTGCACTCTTCTGCCAGGAATATCCATTTTTCTTTGCAAGCTGGCCAGCACCCAAGTGCCACAAACAGGGACAGCTGGGTAGAAAATCAGGATCTCTCCTTCCAGCACTCAAATACAGCCAATGCTCACAAAAGCTGAGTTTTATTCACCCCTTGCAAGCCCATTTTGATGGGATCAAAAGGCTGCAGGACATCTCAGCTTGCATAGAGAAGGTAGATTACCAGGGGTTTGTAGGGCCACATGGAAATGCAGACATAGAGCATGCTCTTCTGAGGTCTCAGAAACCAGAGCAAAGAATAAAAAAAAAATCCACAAAAACAAAACAAAACAAACCCCAAAAAACCCCAAAACAAACAACAACAACAACAAAATACAACATGGCGTGAACTCCCTCTTAAAGCTGGAAGGTTTGGCCCTCCAACTTCAATCACAGACTCACAGGATAAGAGATAATTAAACCACAATTTTCCTCCTATTTTTAAACCTGATTTATCACTGCAATGGCTGCTCTAGCAGGCAGAGTTGGCAGGGAACTACAGTGAAGTAGGAGAGGTTTTGGAAGGAACTACTAACAACATAGCTCATTTTTCCAAAATAAAGGGGCTGTTTCTGTAAATGTAGATTCTCAGCCCCGTATTCATAATCAGAGGTTTAATGGGTGGTCATTAAACCCCTATTTAGGAACCTGGTTGTAAGGGCTGAGGCAGTGAGGAGGTGATGCTGGGAGGCCAGGGCTGAGCTCTGGCAGAGCAGGGGACAGCTGACACCCAGCTGTCACCACTGCACATGGGTGGAGAGGTCCCAAACTCTCCTTCCCCAAGCATTACAGGGCCAGGAGCCTTCCCATCACTGAGAGTCTGCAGAAATGCCACAGATCCTGGCAGCTCCCATGCTCTCAAATGCCACCTTCTGCCACATTTGCGGCCTCCGACAGCACCACTCGCCTTCCTGTTTGGGCCCTCACCTCTCTCTTTGGTTTTTGGGCCTCTTCCCTCTCTAGATGTGGCTAAGTAGCAACTTTATCCTCATCAATGCCAAAGCAAGGGTGCCAGTTAAGCTTGAGTGATGAGTAGCAGCTCATCAATATGAAAATGTCTACCACTGAATTTAAATTTTGAGGGCCAGCCAGCAAACCCGCCTCCAAGCAGGGCCTGTGGGCTCTGAGCTGGGACAGGCAGTGATCAAAGGGCTGTCACCACGTCTCTGCCATGACAGGGGGCACGTCTCTGACCCAGAACCACAGCCCTGCTGCAGACTGTCAGCAGGCAGAGGCCATGGAGCTGTGACAATTTACAGCAGAGCTGGGCCTTCTCTCCTGCCAACCTACAAACCCATCCAATTTCTTGCAATAGCAGAGAATACACTGATTTTATGAGGCAAAATTGGCTCCTGGGACTTGTCTTCCTCAGAGGACCCAACCTCACACCCTGAGGTTCAGACACCATCCCATTCACATGCACTGCAAGAAGTCCATCCAAATGGACTTATAAGGCCTGAAACTCGCTGAGAAGCAACATGAGGATTTTTTTCCCCCTGCATAATTGTAAGATCAAGCATGAAACAATGCTAGAAGAATGTAAAAGACCTGGGAGAGACAGGGCACAGCTCCTTGCACGCTGGATGCCTTCAGACAGTGCAGGCTGGCACGCAGCAGCCTGGATCTGCTGACTGCCCGCCCCAGGATTAGCGTTTGGGATGATTCACGACTTCAGGGATAATAAAAGCCTCAAATGGTCCTCCCCCTCCTTCACAGAGTCCATTATCACTTACATCTGCACCAAGCAAGTCTCCCCTTGACCTTCAGGATCACTTTCCCAAGCCCTCTGAGACCCAGCTGTTCCCCAGAGGTGACAACTCCCGATAGCAGGAGCGGCGGTTTGAATTACGACCTGTTCCTGTTTGGTTTCACAAGAACCACGAGATGATACAGCAATCCCAGGGCAGACAGCCCCGGCTCCAGATGTCCCACCACCCCCATTATGTGCCAGCCAAACACCCAGTGCTGTATCTGGCACATCCATGGTGGGTTCCCACCAGGAGGAGGACGTGGCTGTCGGGATGGGGAGGCCCAACTTGCCTTTAATCTGACCCCTGCTATGGAGGGGGTTTCTAGACTGGTGGTTTTTGGCATAATTTCAATATATAAACTGCCCAGAGTCAATGGGACTGAACATTTTTTGGCAAAAGGTTTGTTTATTCCCCAGGAGGAGAATATAGGAAACTCTCAACTCAAGTATTTTTCCACTATGGAGAAGAATTAAACAAAAGCAGCAGACAGACCCTTTCCTTCCTATTCCACCCTCTAAACAGGAGTTTTCTCTCTGGCAGATACAAAGCAGAACTTGAATCAATCTGGGCAATGCAAATGGAAATAATGAAAATCTGCATCAGAGCCTACTCACATCAAACCTCAACTTGCACTCCTGGTACTGCCCATAATTAATTCTCTGTCCCAACATGATCAAACGTTGGGTAAGATGCTGTCCCCAGCACGCCCTGCTCGTCAGTGCTAGCTCTGTGGAGAGGGAGCTTGACTCTAAAATAACCAGATAACATGATTAAAAAGATTTAATCATGTACCATACTATCAATAGGACTTCCCAGTTGAAACTCCAGCAGCAAAACAGGACCAATCTCATGAGCTTCCTACACCCTGCTGATGTAACAGTGAAATTTGAGGCATCTTGCTAAAACCCCCACCAGAAATCCATGAAGGAACCAAGCCAGACCATCATGGCATGCTCTGCATAGGGCACATTACTGAAAATTTAAAAAGAGTTACATATTTATGCCCCTAGAAAATACAACTTGACAGGTTGTAATGGAATGATACAACACTCCCTGCCAGGCAAAGATTTACAGAACTGTGCTAATTAGGACCATTTGTCAATAGGTGCCCTGGCATTTCCCTGCACCCACTGTCAAAAACCAGCTTATGCCCCTTGCTAATGCAGGTAGGAGCTTAGATGTAGTAAGATGTGGTTAATGTGAGTAACAAAACATGAAGAGCAAGCAACACACCCAGCAGCAAAAGCCATATATTGGACTACAGCACAGAAGCTTATCAGCTCACAGATTCTTTGTAAATATTAACAACTCGATGAGGATAGGACTTCAGACAACTCTTAATTGACTAAAGCAAGAGCAGGTGTGTCTGCCTCTGCTGAATTGTGTTTATAACACGTTATAAGGTACAAATTTATCACTAGGGAAAGTGCATTGTATAGCAACATTCCTCTATTCTTGGAGCTCCGTGACCTCACACAAATACTTTCTCATGTTGCTACAGGATCATTGGAATAAGTCACTCCCAGGTTCTCTTGAAGGTCATTATCTTATGTTCAGTTAAATCTTTAAATGAATTTTAGGCATAGCACAGGTAGAAGTGGCCTTGCCTTTAGAAAATGTCAATCAGTCTCTCAAAATTAACCTGAAAGTTATTTCATGGACACCTAAATATCAGCAAATTTGAGAATTACATATGAGATTCAGGGAAATGTGCAGCTGCACAGCAAAAGGATGATACACTATTACCCTACATCATGAAGATGATTCAAAGCATTTCCATTAGGATTTGTTACCTCACTCTCTTCAAGATATTTACAGCTAGCAAAGTGCTCCAAAACAGCACAAAATTAGAGCATATGCTTGAAAGCTTGACAATCAAGGGTTTCAGAGGGTCAGATTATCCAGCTGATGTCAGTAACAGGCCTATTTCTTGAGAATGACCACCAAATTCCTTTGCACCAAATTGTACAAGAACATCCTGTGCTGCTGCCCACACCCCAGCCTGGTCCTAAAGTGACTTTCTCAAGTGACCAGACTCAGAGAAACATCCCCAAGGTCTCCAAGGTGCTCCCATTCCTTACACTCAGAGATGAGAACCAGCAACATGGACCATCCCATTGCAGCTGGGCTGCTTCAGCAACAGGTGCCTGCCCTGTAGGCTTTGGGTTTGTTGTAAAATAAAGAACAAGGCAACCTCAGGCCCCTGTTGAGGCTGCTTTGCCCTTTGAGGGACCAGGAGAAACAGGTGTGAGGAGCAAGAGTGAGGCAGTGGAGGGGAAAAAATGAGCAGGGTTAAAAGTGCAGGAGGAAAAAGGGGGGAAGGAAGAGAGAGCAGGGGAGGTACAGGGAGAGACGGTGGATTTAGCAGCTTTTGAGTACGCCAGAGCAGCAGGATCTTGGCAGCAGGATTTTGAAATGTGCTCTCTGACAAATCCTCTTTTGTGGCAAATGCCAGACGTTTCCCATCATTTCCCAACCTTTCAGTTTATGGTCTGCTGGCACACTCAAGAAAGTTATTTTTCTATTGAAGGGAGCCCAGGATGTGGAAAGGCCACGAACAAGGGGCTCCCATTGGTACAGGACTGCCAGAGCCCGACCTTCCCCTTAGCCAGCAGGAGCTTTGCTGGGGGCAGGGCTGCAGAGGCTGCCACTTGAACAGCAGATAGCAGCTGCCTGCTCAGAGAGGTATTTGAAGGGGCATTTAAGAGCCTTCCAACCCCATCTGTGAAAAGGACCCTGATAAGCAGTGCAGATGGCTTTTTTAACCCCAGCTTGTTGGACATTCAGGCTGTGGCTATGCTATGGGTTCCCACCTTGCGCAGCTGCAACAGCTTTAGTTTCACAGCTCAAGGAGGACCTGCAACAAACACAAAGTGTGGCTGGGACTGGACGACCATTCTCCACACTTGGACCAGAGCCTTGGACTCCCAGGTCTGACCTTGAGCTCCAGTTCTGTCTCCTGAGCCAAATTTCTCTGCTTCCCAAGCACTGCTCAGCTCTTGGGCAGAGCAGCAGCACCTCCTGATCTGCCAGGGTTTGGTGACCCCATACATTGGCTTTTGGAAGATGGGCCAGGAGCACCAAGGAAAATGGAACATTTCTCCCACGAGTTGTATGCACACACCTCTCCATATGAGGACATGGTGAGCAGACAAATGGGAACATGAGCTGCTCCCAGAGCCACCCTGGCAGATGAGGCAATGCTACAACTTCCACTTTGCAGACAAGGAACAGGGTGCCAAGGAAGCAGCTCTTCATGGCTAGAGAAAATCTGGACCTGGAGCAGCCCTAAATCCTCAGGTCTTCTTTTACAGCTCTTGATGTGAAACATGAATATTCTGAAGACAAACCCCTTTGGTTCTTGGACCTTCTACCTACAAGGGGTGGTGGATCCCATCCCACAGACCTGCTACGAATCCATGTTTAAAGAGCTGCTTGCTCACACCCACAGCACATGTTAGCAGTCCTCCCCTAACAGACCAGACAAAACCAGAATGGCTCTGCTTTACCTGGGGATTTACTGCCAAGCAAAAGATGGATATTCACAGTTGATACAACGCTTGAAGGATCCCAAGCCCTTCCTCACAACACAGACTGTTATTTCTAACATTCACACTTTCTTCCTGTTTGCACAAAGGTCAGCTCAGCCATATTAGTTGTGGGTTTTTAGCATGTCTGAGTACAGTAGCAAAGTTTAAAGCTTGTTATCACAGCCCAGCTGATACATGGAGATACATGGAACCACAAGAAAAATAGAGTGTCCAAATAATGATAAAGACCTGACAAATCTGCAAAAGCAAAAAAAGCTGACGTTGAAAAGCTGTCGCTCCATTTCCTCAAAGCACAAAATACACCTCACATGCTAGATCTCAGCTACCATGGGAAGGAAAAGCAAAAGATTTACTTCTGCTTTTCTAGAGTGAGGATGTTGTTAGGAATCAGACCAGAGCCCAAACTCCTGCTCACAGCTGAGCGTGCAAGACTGGAAAGAAATCCCTGTAGACTTGATGAAGTTTTTCAGATATTCAACGAAAGGGAAGTGAATACATTACAACACAAAACCACAAAATGAGATTTTTACAATAGAAAAAGGCCATGTGTTTTAATACTGACCCTGTACTTAAGGGAATTTCTAGGACGAGGGAAAAGCATCTTTTACCTATGGCTGTGGATGTCATGATGCTACCCATGTGACAGCTTCTCCCCTCCATGGGGGACAAGTTGGGGGATGTTGAATTTCCTGGCACCTTGCTTGCCTTGTCTCATCTGTTTTGCATGCAGAGCACACACAAAAGACCTCTCTAGGTGGCGGGGTTGTACCCACTCTAGCTCTGCTCTCTGAGTTAAAAACAATTAAAAGAAAAAAAAAAAAAAAAAAAAAAAAAGAAAAACCAAAGAGAAGAAAGTACTGTGGAGGGACTATTAAAGAGGACAAAACACAGTAACCCCTTTTCTGCCCCTATAGAAACTGTACAAACATCACACATATGAAATCTAAAAATTACTGTTCCTTACCAAACTGCCATAATGATGTGTGAATATTAAGAGTTACATTGCTATATACAAGTAGTAAATCCCATGAGATCAGGTTGTTAAATTACTGCAAACATCCTTTTTTTCCCCTTTTCATCTAATCCTTTTTGCTCATTTCCACCCACAGCGCATTCACCTAATTAATCTGCTCCATAATAAGCATTCTATACGAATTCCCTGACAGTCCTTACAGAACTGCTTTAAAATAGGAAATTGTAAAAAACCATTACAATTACATCATTGCAGACTGTATATGCTTTAGTCTGCCATGAACTGGATGAATCTACAAGTAGCACCAGTGGAAAAAACTCTGTTGCTATGAAGTCTATACAAGAAATGGCATGTTAAGTACTTTTTCTTTGTATTTACAAAGATTTTTGTATTTGCACCTGGTTTACATGAAAAATAAAACACCAGGAGAAAACAATGTTTTCATCTCATAATTGCTGCCTCAGTGCTCAGGGAGATGAAGCTCAGCAGTTCCCTGCCTGGCTCCCCTCCGCCTGCTGCCTTCCTTCAGCTCCTGTCTTCCATGGCAGACCTGAATGGATTCACCAAGGAAAGCAAAATTTTCACCCTGCTAGAGAAAAATTACTGCAGTCTTCAACCAGCTTTCTCTGAAGAGGGTATAAAATTCAATTAAGCTCTTAGGAAAGTAGGTATCTGATACCTGTCAGTAGGGTGATCATCACCATTGTATGAAATAGGTATGAAACATGACTTTCCCTAAACTTGTTTATTTACTACCTTGTTTTATCACATGCTCCCAAATAAAGCAAAATAAACAATTAACCCCCTCAACTACCAGGCTCTGAGTAAGCAGATCTTTGCTCATCTTGTCCTAAGTTAGCTTTTTATTGAAAAAGAGGGAGCTGAGGAAAGCACAGAGCTGGGTTTGACCGAGAGAGAGTTAATGGTTCAGAGCCAGTGCCTCACCAGGTATTTAAAGAAAAAGTGCTGGGAGTCACAGCTGAAAGGCAAAGCACACAATGAGTCACTTGGCAAACAAGGGCCAGGGACACAAGGGGCACAAGGCAGCGCCAGGGCTGAGCACTGATTTACAGCCAGGCAGACACAGCCCACGGGGAGCTGGGGGCAGACTGCAAAAAGGCTGAGGATATCAGTGCACGGGCATTTAAAAAGTGCATCTGCATGGAAAAGAACATCAGAAACCAAACTACAGTGCTGCTACAGGCACCAGATGGATGTCCTGAGAGTGAATCCTCTGGTGACCCACCAGCTCTTTTATATCACTCACTGACACAGGTGTGAGGAAATAGCTGGGGCTGAAACAGGATCCAGACCAGGCTCTGATCTGTGGCTGCCAGATGAGATGTCCCCTTGTAACTCATCCCCAAACTTGTCTTCCCGCTCCAACCCCAGTCCTGGGCGTGGCCACACCTGGAATTTTGGTCACATGAACCTGGCAAAATTCCCAGAAACAGGCTGGACAAGCCACCTCCAACAGACCTCAGGTGTGTCCTGTTCCTGAGGGTACCTTAATCTTGGGGTTAGCAGTAGAGCGAGCAGGTGCTTTGCTATCAGACAATTATTAACTTCTTTCCAACAGCTATTTTCTTGCATTGCCCACGTTGCCTTTCCCACATTCTTTTCTACCAAGAGATCTTCCAGTTTGCTTGGCAAAATATTCAGCTTCCCAACGAAATACTACCCAAAAATCTCACTCTGAGCACTCACTCTTAATTAAGAGCAAATTGTTAATACTACTTTCTGCACCTAGATCAAGAGCTGCACCTAGATCAAGAACTTCACTTTTTTCCAAGTTGGATTTTAAAATTCAGGAGTTTCTGAAACAATTACTCCATAGCCCCAGTTGCAGGGCTAACTCTCACCCAAACCTTTCCCTTTTACAAACTGACTTTATCACCCCCATAACGATAAACCCTGGTGCCTTGCACATGTCAGCTATCAGGAATTCATTATTTTGTCTGTGTTATGTTATACCAGTCGGGAGTTATCTTTGCAGCCCACAGGCCAGAATCAAAAACGAATGCGTCAGCTATTTAAAGAAAATAGAATCCCTCCTCCAGCAATTTAATTAACTTCCAGGGAGCATGGCTGGGTTTCAGTCCTGGAAATGGTACTGGGGAAAATACAGCCCAAGATTACCAGTCAGAAAATAAACTTTTTTTTTCCCCCAAGTTACTTTCCTTATATAGTTCCTGTAGCTAATCTGATTTTGATAAACATTTTTCCAGTGCTAGGACAGCATTTAGAGCTTCTCAGTTATAAAATGTCTCTCTCATCAAGCTACAAAGAAAAATAAAAGTATATAATATTTCACAGCATTTTTGAGGGAAGATGCTTAATTTGTAAACTAAATACAGCTAAATAATTTATTTCCCAAGGAGACCAGACTTTATACGTTGCACAGCTACAAGATGACTAATTAACAGACTGCCAAAACACTGTCTCTTTAAAATTCAAATAGAATTCCTAAAATAAACAGAATATGTACGTTTTTCCCCCAAACTGAGCCATGCCAGAAGTCGCAATTTGAATCACATTATCTTTCTAAAACCTTTGCATAGAGTTTAAAAACCAAGATTTCATAAAGCCAGGCTTGCAGATTTTTCTGTTTCATCTGGAGAGTGGAGAAATGCAATTAACTCACACAGAGTTTCAAAACTCCAATCAATGACTAATGCTTGCTTGGGGTTCCTATTGCAGGAGCTGGGTAAAAAGTGCTGGGAACTCAGCTTAAACACAGGAGCAGTCAACTGGAAACCATGGATGAGTCGTAAAAAGCAAACATGAGCCAGTGTTACATCCTTCCTCTCGAGCAAAGTGTGCCCAGCGCTGCACAGGAAGGCAGAGGGGCAGGAATCTGCAGCATCCCAGCCTTCCTGGGGACAGCAGAGCTGCAGGACTGTCCTGCTCTGCTCAGGGCAGCCCTGCCACCGTCCCAGGTAGGGGGGAGAGGGATAGCTCACTGAGCATCCCTGTGACATCCTCTTCATCACACACAGCAGGGAATTATCTTGGCTGGGATCACCACTTGGGTAAACAGGAAAAGGAAATGGGTACATGGTGGCCTGCTGCCACCTCTGTTCCTCATTCTTCCTGTGTCCCAAAGCCAGGTGAGGCTGCCTCTGAGAATCTAGAGTTGTCCAAATCAGGACATGCTGCAGGTGCAATTTTGAAGCACGCAATTTAGTTTTATAAAGATGTCTTCAAAACCAGGGTCCTCTCAAAGTGGGACTTGGGTGGTTCATCTTTAAATAAGGCACAAACCAAATGATCTTTAAGATCCCTTCCGACCCAAACCAGTCCATGATTCTGTGAAAACCCTGTACAGTAAGATCCCAGCTCAGGACCTTGGGGTCCTACTGCAAAGTACCTACAAGGACCAAACCCCAAAGTCCCTGGTATTCCCATGCTGCCAGTGCTACCAGACTGTGAAGCCCCTCCAGAGTGACCTTTGAGGTGCAGAAATCAGAAGTTTTTTACTTTCTCCAAGCGCCCACGTGTCAGGTTTGCTCACTGAAAAGAAACAGATTTCCAAGGAATGCGCTCACCCACTCAGCATGGGGCAGGGGAGGGTGTTTCTCAGCAGGCTGCTGCTCCCTGCCATCAGGTTGTTATCTGGGAATTTGAGCAGTGGATTGGGAAAGAGGTTCCTGCAGAACCACAGGAGTCTGCCGTGTTCGGGCCCTGGTACGGAGCTGACGTCAGTGGGAACGTCACGTGGTGAACCCACCACAGGACGTGTCCCCATGGAAAAAGCTGCCTATGGGATGTGTGTGAAAAATCAGACAGGAAGAGATCCCCAGCATTGCCTGGACTGGCCCAATCCTCACTTCCACAGAGCTAATCTCCAGGACTTCAGGCAATTCCTGTATTTACCCACGTTCATTCAGCACTAATCCAGTACCACAAAAATCAACCTGCACATTCTCACGGAAGCAGAGGTGGTGCAAGAGCCACATTCCAGAAGGTGATTCAAAGCAGAATGTCCAAATGACAGTGAGCAGAGAACACACTAAACTCAAGGCACTGCAAAGGGAGGCAAATCCCACTGCACAGGAGCACTGCTGCAGGGACACCATCTGCGCAGCACAGCAAGCTGTGCAGCAGAAGCCAGTCCTTCATCTTTAAGATATGCTGGCAATTAAGCCAGTGCTTTATCAGCACTGGCCCAAAGGACCACTTGTGATACGTGACATGGAATTCCTTCACTCCTGGTGTGCTCACTGGGCCTGGGACAGCTGGCTGTGTTCATTTGCCACGGGGGCATAACATATGCTCAGTTTAACAGAGGAAACAATTGCTGCAGCTATTTCCATGCACCTCTTAGGGGAAGAGCTGTACTTGGAAATCACTCTTGTAGCAGAGTGCTCTTCCCTACAATTTTCTTTAAATACTTCTGAAGGTAACCACAGACAATCCACTCCTTGCAACGTGTCCAGGGAAGCATGGAAAACAACCACAGACACAGTTCTTGGGCTCCTGAAGCCATACTTACAAACCTATTTATGGCAAATGATAAGGAGGCAGTGTTAAGTTTAAACCACATAAGGGAGCTTTTCACCACTAAGGTGGTTTCTAACATTAACCCCTGTTCTTGAGAATCAAGAAAATTGTGCCACCAGCTGCTACAGCTTAACAAGTTACTTATTGTGGAGTCAGCAGTGATTTTCTGGTTATCTGTGCCTAAATTGAGCTAAGCTTAGGGCATCTCTGTAGAGATCAGGCAAGATAAGGGGTCTTTCTAGAGAAAAATGCAGCATACTACAGGTATAAGCAGTACACTGGGGGTCACAAAGCACGTCTACAGCATGAACAGGAACAGAAATGGTCTGCACAGCCAGCCCACTGATCAAAGACATCTTTTTCTCCCTGCAGGTGTGACAGCATGCCAACAAACAGGAGGAGGAGGTTTGATGGACTTCACAGAGCGTGTCCTTTGGCAGGGAACGGACAGGCCTTGAAGGGAAGGGGTCTAGGGATTGGCACTGGCATTTACTTGACAACTGCCCCCTCAAGGGAAAGCAGAGCCGCTCCGGCAGTCAAACGTGACTCGCTCCCTGCATTTGGGCAGACAGGTCTGTACTGAACGCTCTCCAAAGCTGTTGTAGCTAAAGCGTAAAACACACCTCTCCCCCCACATGGAAACTCAGCAAGCAGTAAAATATTAACATGACCAAAGCCAATCTATTTGCTTAGTGAGCTGTTTCTAATGGAAGGTCTTTCCCCGTGGCTCCAGCAGGTCCAGGTGACCCCACCTGCTCCCCTCAGCCCCTTATCACAATCAGAGCTGGGTAAGCAGCACCTCCAAGGGGGAGCCAGACCTGATGATGCAGCTTTAAACAGCTCAAGCAGAGCAAGGGGGTCGCACATCAGGCACAACACAACTGTTGGGTCAAGTGTGGGAGGGAGAGGCCCCGGGGCAGCTGCAGGAGAACATGGCTCATTGATCCCTGGGGCAGCTGACGGCGTCCCTGCACGTGCTGCCACTGCACAGGCAGGGCTGTGGGCAAGGTCACCCACATGGACCCAAGCACAGGTCAGCAGAAGCACAGGCAACAGTTTGCTTGGCAAAAGTTTGGCAAAGCATAGGTCTTCCCAGCAGGGAAGTGTGGGAGCTTTCCCCTTCTCCCACTGCGGCACCCACACTTGGGAGGGGAGCAAAGCGTGGTGGACTGAAACACTGTTTTGACTCAGAGCTTGCTCACAAAAGGCATTACTCACCCTGCAGACCCAGATTTTATCCAGCCCAGCAGCACATTTCACTTTCTTCGGGCACTGCTCGCAGCTGGACTTTACCCCCATTTGTGATTGTTTGCAATACAATGCCAACACAGAAAAACACATCCATCAAGCACACACCATTATTAGAAAGGAAAATGTTATTACCTGGAATAGTCCCCTTTAGCTTCCTACAATTGAAAAACAGTGACAGAATTAAAACATGATCTCTTCAAAACCCTCGATTTTCCCAGCATTGTTCACTTCCCCACTCCCACAGCCCTGCGGGCAGATCCTGACCCCCACCACACTCCCTGCAAAACACGGAGCCTGCCTGCATGTGCTCAAGAGCTGGACTTGGCCCCTCATGCTTCCAGCTGTAGACAATCCACCCACAGCACAAATAAAACTGCTTCCAGAACGGGGATGAGTTTCACATTGCAAATCAAATGTCGCTTTTACTGCACAAGAAGTGAAATACAATTCTCCCTCCTCTCCCATCCAGGCAAAGGTTGGCTGTACAGTCAGGTCAGCAGTTGGGAGGAATTGTGCTCACTCGAGATGAAAACAACTGTTCAGGCAGATCAAGCTGCTGCTGCAGCTTTCATGTGGCACTTTGTCAATGACAATGCAATGGGGGAAAACCCCCAATTTTTTAAAGGTAGAATTTTATTTCATAGAAAGTGGTAAATAACTGGAGTTTAAGTCTCAGTAGAACAAAACTAGATTAATGAGAGGGGAAACTGACACTGTATATTTTAACATAACAGAGGTATCAAAACCATATGCTTGGAAAAGAAGATTCACAGGCATAATACAGCTGATTTAGCTACAATATTTACACTTTTCTTCCCAGATCTCTGGAATGTATTTAAATTAGGGTAAGTGATAAATTGAATGGAAACCTGCCCAGATAAATGACTTCCCTTGATTAGCTTTTACTCTTTCAATTTAAAACTCCTGAAATAAACATTTCTCTTACTTGCCTATGAGAAAAAGAACTCCTATGTGTTCCAGCCTCCCCTCCGCTCCCCAGCCGCGGAGACCATAAACAACCCTGCGGGGGCTCGTCCGCACGGAGCGGGAAAAAACACCGGGAAGGGGAACGCGCTGAGCCGAACCCAGCCGGGGGGAGACACTCACCTGGAGCACCAGGGCGGCCAACTTGAAGACGGTCTCGCTGTCCACCTCGATCTGCCCCTGTGCCGGAGAGAGCAGAGCGTGAGCCGGGCCGGCCGCGGGGAGGAGGGGACGGGGCACCGGGAGAGGCGGTGCCGGCTCCCGCTGCCGGACCGGCGCTCCCGCCCCGTGTCCCCCGCTGCCACCGCGCACACACCGCGACACAGCCCGTCCTCCCCGCCCCGAGCCCTGCCCTCCGCCTCCTTTCTTTACAAATCCGGCTGTTGCTGCGTTTCACGGGATGCTGCTCCGTGTTACTGCGCCCGAGCTCACCGGGACGCGGTCCCGCACGCTGCCAGCCTTTGCCGTGCAGCAACGAAGGGATTTTAATGGCTCGAAACACACACCCCCACCCCCCCTCAGGGCACGGTTCACAGGTCAGAGAATCAGAGAATCACTGGTTTGGGTTGGAATCATAGACTGGTTTGGGACCTTAACAACCGCCTCGTCCCGAGCCCCCTGCCCTGGGCAGGGACACCTTCCACCAGACCAGGCTGCTCCATGCCCTGGCATTCAACACTTGCAGGGATGGGGCAGGGCAGATACATGGTTGGATGGCACCCAGGAGCACCTATCAGCTCCACAAGTAGCAGTATTTGACAAGATCTAAACCCCTGACACCATCTACAAGAAAAGGTATTCCCAGCTCATTTCTGTGAGCTGAGAAGCTTCATTTCTGAGAAGCTGAGCTTGGGTACATCTATCCACTGGGATAGCCCTGGCCCAGCCAAGAGAAAACCAAGGAACTACATCCATCTCTCTGTAAAGAGTTTTATTGCTTACAGTTTTAGGACCATTCCTTGTTTGTTGTCATTGTGGTACACAGCCCCCTGATGCTAAACCAGCCATACTGATTAATCACAAGGACAGCATAAGTGAGTCCTTTGTCCTGCTCAGTCTGCATCCTACAGCTTTCGTTTCTTCCAGCTCCACTGGAGCTCTAGAGCAATGTTCAGAAAATCTGCATGGACCTCGTGCTGGAAATCTCCTGTGCCTTGAGCCCACCCCAAAACCAGCCCTGTCCTAACAACACTCTGTATTCAGAAACTCCACAGGTGCCAAAGCATCAAAACTACATGAGGATCCTTTTTTCTTTCTCCTGCTTACAAGTTTAAGTACAAACTTTCCAGGTTAGTTTCTTACCAGGAAAACTCCTAGCCTTGGCTCTACTCTGGGACCAGCAGTGACACTGGAAGAGTAAAGGAGATGCACTGACAGTTGCACTCTTTTACTCCTTTTGCATCCTGCAAACAGTGGGTAGAGCACAAAACTGAGCCTATGGAGCAGCCCAGGAACACAGATTTTTCTTATTGACCTTCTGCAAATGCAGATAGTGGACATTATGCCTGCCTCATGTCACTGAGATCCCAACACATCCGTCGTCCCCAGGATCTGTTGGCTGAATGAGGAGACAAAGCAGACCAAAAGCTGAAATAATGCCAAAACCAGGGCAGCAGCAAGATCTACAGAATTACATACAGATACAGGGAAATGACATCTCAAAATATATTAGGGCACATCTGGAGCTGAGCTAATTTACCACAGCTGCAGGTCTGGCCCACAGAGACTAAATTCAAAAGTTGAACAAACAAATAATTCAGTTTTCATGGAAAGGAAGTGTTTTTGCCAGCTTTGTCAATAAAACATTCCAGCAACAGCACTCCCCCAGGCTTCTCTGACAGGCAGACCAAGAGGAATTTCCCCTTCCCAACAGGTGTGGCACCAGCTATGCAGGAGCAGCCCCCAAAGCATTCCCAGACATATTTTATTAGAAGAAGAGGAGGGGCGCATCACAAGTTAAGAGGAAAAAAAAATAGCTTGAAGTGCATCATCCTTCCTTCAGATCTCTTCAATGTTGGTGCTTAAGAAAAGGGGCAAGATTGCAGCCCAGAAGCTCTTCACATAGGTGCAATTTTAAGGCTCTTTGTTACTTCCAGGTCTGTATCAGGTTAGTCTTTGTCATGCACATCTGAGCTGGCTTTTTGAAAGCTTAAATTGCATCTGCCCAAGCAAGCTCTGATGCCAGCTGTGGTGGTGAGAGGATTACAGGAGATAGGTCACCCCAGCACCATGGTGTCCTTCACCAGCAGACAAAGAACTCAGATATGAGAAAATGCCATCACAGGGAACCTCAGCTCAGCAGGAAAGGTGAGATCTGGCTCAGCAAAGCTGCCCCTGGAACACAAAATCAGGGAAAACAGGGACAGAAGGGGCCCTAAAAGCTCACCAAGACCATTGCCCTGCCCCAAGGCAGAATCAGCTACATGGAGCTCACTGCCTTTTAAGCCTACCAGAAACTCAAGGAGATTTAACTCTCCAAAGCCCTCTCGATTTATTGCTGGCTCCCAGATAAGCTCAGCAGCACTTGATAAGCTGCTGCAGCAGTCTCTGCTGACCCACAGCAAGAGCTGCTGCTGGCCTTACAGGGGTGTTTGGGACTTAATAATCAAGCACCTCCTCACTTTCATCTTCAAAGCACCTCACAGCCATTAACTAATTAGCAATAGTAATTACAAGGCTTCTCTTCTGTGTTTATTTGCTTTTTCCTAGATATTGGCCTTAAGAAACTCTGGTCACTTTACTGGCTGCCATGGCATGGCCACAAGTGTTAACAGTGACCCCACAAACCACTTCATTTAGGGTTTTAGGGGACCAAAGAGAGCATGAAGGGGGACTGGCTTCTCCAGGTGAGGAAGTTTCACTTTGCTTTCAGAGTGAGGCATTTGCTCACTCTGAGCAATTTGAGGTGCCAGGGCCCTCAGTTTCAAATGCATTTGCTTAGAAGCTGTAAAGAGTGAAGAGGCAAGAGAGTCCTCCCTAACCTGACCTCTTGAAGATGTTGCAGGTGTCTTGACCAGGCAAAGGGGACAAACAGATCACCCCCAGGAGCAGGGCTGCCATCATGTATCAGCAGCTGCTGCAAACCTCAGAACAGGGTGGCCCAGCCCTAGTTATTGTCCCCTGTCACCACACAGTAACAGTGGCAGGAGACTGGGGCCACTCTAAGCAAGGCTCAGGAGAAAAAACAAAAAAAAACCAATCAATCTGAAGAACAACCCACCCTTTAAAGGGACTAAAAATCACAGAAAGAAAAGGTGCAGGGAAGTGAAGGGAATGCCCTGAAGTCCAGCAGTAGCTAAGTAGCAGAGCAAGGATTTGAAGCAAATGATGCCAAAGCCCAGCTCAGCCTGTATTTGACAGGCTAATGCTCTCCTAGTGACAGTGTCTTGGACAACTCCCTCTGAGCCTGGAAATACTTTTTCATCATAATATAACATTATTTGCCATCTGGCTCACCAATTGGCCATTGCTGTAATGTAATCCAGCTCTGCCCTGGGCTGTCATGGAGTTTGGACAGCCCTTGGCTTGACACAAATCCAGACAGTGATATGTGTCATTCTGGAGTGCAGGACCGTGACTCTTCCCACTCACTCAGGCAATATTTTGATTTTATAATCATCCTTCAGCCTGGAGGTTAGCAGATGGGGGTTTCTGTCTTAGTATTGCTTCATCAGCAAGGTCAGATTTCAAAAATAGATGAGGAAAATGACTGTAAGAAGATTAATTTGCATTGCCTGCCATTGCCAGGGTAATTCAAGCAGAGACTTCAGTGAGCAAGTGAGGGGCCCTGAGAGCCAGGGCAGCCAGTGCTCCCACGGCCATGTGTTGAAGATGAAGGTGGAAGGTTTTCCTAGATTTATCCCAAGTGGGAACAAGGTCACCAGCACGAGGTTAAGTAGATGTATGTCATTCAGATAATGGAATCTGAGTCTTCTACATTTGAGATGTAAATGAGTTTAAACAGACTGGTGACTGCAGCTCCAGGGAGGGGATGAAACTGATATTTTTCAATTAGAGTTTGCACAGGGGCCGAGCATTTTAACCAGTGAGATAGATTCAGCCAGAAGACCACTGGCTCATCTAAACACTGAACTTGGTCCAGCGGATTCAGGTGGTGGCTTTTGTCATCCTGATAAACATCAGAGTAATAAAAGGCTGCAGCAGGTGTCCAAACTGGTTGGCAATTACTGTAGAGCAGGAGTAGGTCACTATCTCAGCATCTGGTTAAGACCAACTCAACCTTCAGTGCCCATGGGCAGAATTTAGCCCCCAGTTCAGATAGGAGCTCAAGTCTTGCTGCACAGACATAGAATGTGATAAAAATCACAAGCTTGGTCATGGATAGAGCAGTGAACCCTCATTAGACACAGCAACAACACCAGAATTTACTGCCATAGAGATACAAGTCTGAAATCCTGATGAAAACTCAGATCAAGAGTGGTGATAGTCAGATGAGCATTAACTGCGTTAAGCAAATCTTTAGGCTGTAAACTCAGATTAAAGCAGATTTAAAAAAATAAGCACACACAGGAACTGTCATGTTTAACTCTTTAGAGCCAGAGCAAGAAGTGAAAGCGGACATGGCTTGTTCAAACCACATGTAACCTCCAGAGGTTAAAGGCTGACAACAAAATCATTTCACCTGCAGATTTGAGAACTGAGATACCAACACACTTGGTCCCACAAACTAATTCCTTCCAAGTTTGTATTAGCCAAAGACACCCCCCAAAACACACACACTATGATTGAATAGCCTCGAGACAGCCACAAGACTGAATATAATTACCAGTGATTACCGAAAGGTGATTTTAAAAAAGCTGCAAGAAGGGTGCAATTAGTCAGAGGGAAAGAAAGGACCCAAACATCTCCAAGACGTTAAAACCAAGGCAGGCAATTAGCTGGGTGTGGACCCAGCACAAGTGAACAAACCAGTGCCAGCACCCCTGTGCCCTTATCCAGCACCGAGGTGACTTCCCACCAAGGATGCAGCATCCCTGCTGTGTGTCCTGGCAGCCACAGAGATGGGCTGGCAGGTCCCAGCAGTGCAGAAAGCTTAGCAGCTTTTCAGTGTTTAAGGCTTTTTTTGACAGGCTGGGGAGGGCAGTGGGTGTTGGCCACAACCTGTTACACCACACAAGCTGTGCAGGAGGAACTAGGTCAGGCAGATCCTGTCACTCGCCCTGCCGGGGTGGCTGTGCTGGGGAATTAATTACTGCACAGAGACAAACACTGGCAGCACATGGATAACCTCCAGCTTTCAACTGCCTGTCCCAATTACCAGCATTCACTCCTACATCTGAGCCCTGGTGGTGTCACCTGCTGTTCACACTGCCCTGCAATGCACTGGAGGCACCATCGCATTCCCTTCTGTATCAGCTGCATCAGGCTTTGCTGAGCATCTGAACTGGGACTCAGTTCCCAAGGACAGAAACTCCGAGCTGGAAAAAGCACAGCAAAGCAAGTGTCTGCCTCCAGCACCTCAGGGAGGTAAAGCAAAGCACAAAAGCAGCAGAATACAAGCTGCTATAGGAGCAAATGGCAGTCTGCTCCTCCTGACCTTCCTCGGAGGAGCACTTCATATTTCCACTTGTGCTGCATTTTCCCCCCACAGGGCCCTGCAGCCTGGGTGGCTCAGAATGCCCCACAGCTGCTTCACAGCATTGAGATGGTCCATGATGTCTTCTATTTCATGCATAGAACCCACAGCCCTTCATACCAAACACAGCTCAGTGCATGTGCAGAGGCCGACACAGCACCTCCCTGGCCAGACCTGCTGCTTTCCACCTACCTCAGGGGCTTAGGCCAACCCAGCTCAAAAATAAAAGCTGTTAGTGCCTCGTGGTAAGGGACAGCTTCAGGTTTCCCTGTTACATCCTTTATTTTGCTGCCTCTGCCAGCCACTCTCATCCATTTCCATTTGCCTTTTGTGCCTCAGCCAACACTTAGATGAAACTTCAGGGACTGGAGCAGCTACTCCAGGACTTGCCTGCACAGTGCAGCAGGAACACATTTACTGCTGCTTTTTTCTCATTAATACAAGAGTAAAAGCAGAGAATGGGGAAAGGCATAAAGACTTCCCTGGTTTGCAAGCCAGGGTATATAGCAAGTGTCATTAGCCTTAACATATAATCACAGCCTTTTGCTTTCCTACCCCCCCCATCACGGTAAGATATCAACACACACAACAACAGAACTGGCTGAGCTGTCACAGCATCTTTGCTCTGTGGCCAGGACATCAAAGGTGCAGGACTCTTCATGGCAATTAACCCAGTTGTTAGTCCCAGGAGGAGGTGACTACATCCAGAGATGTGAGGAACAGAACTCCGGCTGCAAATCAACTGAATCTTCATATGCAATGGGCCAGCCCAGCTGGGACACAACCTGCACCTCCCCAGGAGCCTCACAGGTCCCTGGGGCACCATCACCCTTTACAGCGGACTTGGATTGACCTCAGCACTCTCAGAGGAGGCCCTGGACTGTCCCCACACCATGGCCAAGCCCCTGACAGCCCAAACCCACCAGCACAGCTCCATGTGAGGTCTCTGGGGGTAACGAGTGGGGGGCCCCATGGAGATCTGCCAAACTACATCAGCGTGGGGTCCTGCCTCCCCCTCCTATCATGTTTTGTTCACAAGCTCCATCCTCCTTATCTGCTGACGTGCTGCTGTGAAGGCTGAGCCATGGAGGTGGCTGCCATGGCAGAATCCACAGGAGAGAACAGCCCTGGAGGAGCAAAAGGCCAACTGGTCCTGCTGAACCTCAACCTGGGCTTTACATGTGCTGTCTTTGGGAGCAGAACAGCCAACTCAGGCAATGGACAGAGGGGATTTAATAGCCTTGGCTAGGATCAGACCATGCTACAAGGCTACATGGGAACATTCCCCTCTCCCTGGAGGTGGGGGAGAATTAGGAAATATCCATTATAAAACTTTCGAGAGCTCTCTGATATATGACCACTTTGCTCCCCATGAGCTGGGAACCAGCCAGACTTTATGCTCACACCAGGGGTCTGTTTCAGCAGCTCTTCTTGGTAAGCACTGGTCTTCAGGCTGCCAAGTGCTCACAAGCATTGCTGTTCATGGAGCTATCACAGACTCCTCTGAAAACTTACATTTCCTTTAACTTTTCCCTTTTTTTCTCTTTTTTTAAAGCAATTCTTACAAGTCCTTGAAACAAATGGGAACTTAAATAAACCCCCAACACCCAGAGATACAGAGGAAATGGGGAACACAGCCAACTTGACCAAGATCTTAGTTTACAGAACATATTTTAAGGCCTGGCAAAGACTCAACCGTATGGCTGCAGAGCTATATGGAGGTTAGCCCTAATGCATAATAAACTTGACCGTGCTTTGTTAGCCAAGCAGAGTGTTATTTTTCCAAACCTGGCTGTTTCAAAAGAAGAAAAGACTAATTTATCTTTCCAAATTGATCATCAGCATGTGCGTGACCAGTTCTGACCCACCTCCCTGAAAGTACCCCAGCTATGGTCATGGCTGTGCAATAACACATTGAGCACGTTACACAGCTCCCTGTGCAAACACATCCACTCCAGGTAACCACTGCACCAGGCTGCCACTCTCCTAAATTCCAGCTGTACAGTAGGTTTCAGACAGCTATAAATCTTAACCCTGCTTCTTGAAGTCAATGATGGGAGAGAAGGCTTTTAAACTGAAGCTGTCACCACTGAAGTTTCTCAGGCAGCGATACTCAAAGCCTTGGAAAAGAGAGGCATGTAAGAAACAAGAGCTCAGATGTACACAAAGCAACTCCAGCCTTTGCATTCTCCCAAAATACATGTGGATAAACGAGTTTTTAACCAGCTCACTGGAATGCACTGCCACAGACCTGGATACATAATTATCACCAGCTCCCACCTCCTGCTCGGTGGTCCAAGCTGTTCCTGGCAGTGGATGTGACTTCTCCAAGCTCCAAGAGTGTGGATGCTGGAGAGCAGGAGCCAGGCAGCTGCTGGGACCACACAACACTGAGAGGGCCTGGGGACTGCAGCACCAGACCAGGGGGAAAATGGGCAGCTTGACATGAGAGGAGGGCAGGGTGAGAGCTCTGGCAGGATTTGCTGTCTCAGCTGGATGCCAAGGTTTGTGCAGTGAGGGGGCACCGGGCGCTCTGCAAGTGCAACAGCACATGTTGTGTTCTGTTCACATGCAAAGGAGGCTTCACAAAAGTAAAAATGAGGTCTCAGCCCTCTCGTGCTTCAGGCAAAGGGGTCTCCCCCAGCTCCCCAGCTGCTCAAAGGCAGAGGAGACCTCACAGAGAACAACACAGGTCACAGAGGATGCACGAACCTGGCACGTGCCAGCAAAAGTCCCAGAGGCACAAAGGAGCTTTGACTATACAGAAGAGCACAGAGGTGGGGGAGTGGGTGGGGAGTAGAAAGAAATATATTTTTGGCAGCTGAGATTTTATTGTCTATCTTGTCCCTTCCTTGCCAAAATGTCTACAGAGGTTGCAAAATGCACAAGCCCCAGATTCCTCCAAGTCCTGGCAGGGTGAAGCAGTACCTGATTTGAAGAAAGGAGCAGAGAGATTTGCAAGAAGGAATGTGGGGTTGAAAGGTGAGGAAGAGAATCATGGCTGTGCACTGCAGAATACCAAGCAAGCCTTCACCCTTTTCAGAGCTGTCACACAGGTTTTGATTTCATTTTTTTATTACTCATAATCATATTTTGTAATATATTATGTAACTAAGAATATAGTAACATGCTATAGTATTTACCCTAAATTTTTATTCATCTGGTACAAGATGGCCAGCACACACTGCCCAGCAGCTCCAGCCTGACCCCAGAGGTGCTGTACTTCCTCAGGGGGATTCCATTCTCTTTGATTAGATACAGCCACTTACAGGATTTCACACACAGACATCTCAGAGAATACTGTAAATACATTTCTGATGCAGCCTCTGCACCTTGTAAGCCAAGGATAAATCCCCTCCACGGGAAGGGCTGGCACAGAGCTTTGCCATTGTGCTGGCTGTGCTTGCCCAAGCCTTTGTCTGGCTCTCCTGGTGTGTCCCACGTGCCAGCAGGAGCACTGGCATGCCCATGGCACATGCAGGGCAGCATCACCCTCTCCCCCCTTTGCTCAGAAAAACATCACTGTCCTCTAAAGACAGAAGCCAAGGGACACAGGTACCCACACAGTGCTGTGCTGTCATGCTGTCAACACATGCCAGTGCTCAGGAATGTCACAAGAGCACTCAAGCATCAGGCATTTGCACCACCCTGGATTTGGGTTTCCCCTATGGGGAAAAGCTACAGTGAAAACTTTGGAAACACCTTTGTGACAGCCAAGGCTGACTTTTAAGCAATCTTATCCACACAGGCCTTAGCACACCCCAGGTGTTGCAGCATCTATCCCAAACCACATTCCTGGCCCACACAGAGCAGAGGCTTCAGTGTGAGATCCAGAGATCCAGGTTAGGATATTGCCCTGGCAGGGCATCCTCTGGCACTGCCTGTGCACTGGGGAGCTCTCCTGAGCACATGGGCTGGGTGTGGGCTCCTGCTTTTTGACACACTGGGGTTTCCTCACTCCAAGAATACAGCAAGGAAGGGAAAGGAAGGGGGAGAAAAAAGCAAAACCAAAAAGCCAAGCTAGGTCTAACCTCTAGGAGGCAGGTCTAACCTCCTGAGAAATGCCAGGGAACATTCCTGGCTGTCATCAGTGAGCATCAGCCACTTGCCTCATGGAGCTGGGGATGCTCCTATTCAGACATCCCCTGGCTCCTTCCCTGCCCCACAAAGGAGCCAGCAGCACCAGAGGAGAGGACAGGCTGTGGGAGCACATCTGAGGGGCTTTTGTGCATCCTCCTGTCCACATCCCAGGGGCTTACAGGTGAGCCTTGGCCCCACGTGCCCTTCACGACTACTTGAAACCTGGAGACTGACCTGAAGCTGGTCACGTAGAACAGAATATTTTTACAAGAGTTAATTGGAAGGTTAAAAGCTACTTTAGAGTAGATGAACTGGCTCCTGCTGAAGGAGCCACAGGCTTGAGCTGGGCTGTGAAACTGCCAGCACAGAGAGGGCTGCAGGCAGAGCCAGGCCTCCCTAGCTCTCCCTGGGTGCTGAATCACCTGGTGCTGTCCAGAGATCCTTCTCTCAGGAGGAAGTGATGCTCCTCATCCTCATCCCTCTGCTGCCCACAGAAACTGGACACAACAGAAACTCCCTGCTTCTGGCAGTTTTGCTTGCAGGAACAGGGATGCCACACTTTGGGTTGCTACATTTAGAGCACACACCTTGCAACCCATAGGGGGAAAAAAGAGCCAGCCTGCCTTCAACCTTCCTTTTTTATGCTTTTCTTCTCCTTTGCTTTCTGATATGCTTTATATACACACACATAAACACATATACTGGCACCCAAATGTGTTAATATTGGATAGGGTTTGTTTCAACAGCAGTGGCATATTCCACATTCCATCCAAAACCAGACCCATTTTCCAATTCCAAAATTATTTGTGCTGTTAAACTGCTCCAGTTAAGGAGCAATTTAAGGATGGCTACAAGCTGCCAAGACCCTTCATTTTAAGTGGCAGATATGTCAAATGGAGACTTGCTTTTTAATAACCATAACCAGTGAGGCCCCAAGTTCTCTGAGCATCTTTCAAACTTCAGCATGTTGTAAAAATGCACCAATTTCCTTCACTCTTCCAGAAAGCAATTCCTGTACAAAGCACAATCACAGCTCTGCCATCAACCACTTTCAGGTTTCTATATGCTTTCATAAAACAATGAACACTGGGTCCTGAATAGGAATCCTCTGAAATCTGAAGCATATTAAAGGTGAAAGCTTTGGCTGGCTACACTGAGCTCCACCACCAGTTAGTGATCATCACCACCACAGGATTGCTTCCCTTTTTTACGTTGAAAGAACCAAGTGACCCTCTCAGACTTGAACCATGAGTGAAAACAAAAGGCACCAGAGTTTGACATTAACTGGAAAATCCCAGAAGCATCAGAGTAAAGTTCACTGAACTGCAGCTGCGTGTAGGGGCATGGCAAAGTTGGCTGGCACACCACTCTTATTCCAGACCAAGATGTACCTGCAGCAAATCAACCTTATTCTTTAAGATTTTGATTACCACATCCTGATGTGCCTTTTAAAAACACGTATTTTGCCAATCTGAATATTTTAAGAAAACAGCGGAAGCTTTTCAACCAGAAAGTAAATACAGAAAATATTCCAACAACTGCTTGTGATTGCTACTTTATAGGATTTGCTATTACTATTTACTGTTAACTTTACTATCTCACTGAATTAAGGCAGGAAGTAAAGGAATCAGGGACCAAATCCACAACATAGGACCTTCCTCACAGGCCTTTTCTTCTTAAGACAAGTTTGATTCAAAGTCAGTAAAGAGACACTTGCATTGAGTGACTGCTATGCAGAGTGTAGGAGAGTGTGCCACTGAGCAGAGCCTACCTGGGAAGTTACAATCCAGATTTCAAGTAACTTAAAAGCTTTTGAGTATTTCAGACTCATTGTAGAGCACTGAGCACACAGCAGGGCTGTGAAAGCAGAACTGGGAAGCCATCATCAGCCTCATTCATGTGCATGAAGCATCAGCATTCAAGGCAAGGAGAGAGTCAGCACGCTGAGATCTTAATACTTCAATTAGTTCTAGCAATCAGACACAGCTCCTACCAAGTTCTCAGGACTGAGTATGTGGCAAAGGAGCAATAGAAGAAAGATGCACAAGAAGCTCCAAGTCTTACCTGGTGTACACAGGACTTGGCATTCAGAAAAAACAGCTCCACTGTAGTTTTGTCCTTGAGAAAGGAAATGCTTTCAATGTAGAACCTGAAAATTAAAAAAAGAACCAAAAACATGAGTTACTCTCTTGAATAGGTTTCATCTTCCTCCCAAGTAATTTTATTTCCTCAGTGTTTTGTTCTCTAGCAATAAAATAGCACAGAGGAACTATGAGCTACTGCACTTAATTTCCTGCCTTTTAGGAGGGAACAAGCAGAAATCACAGCCTGACAGCACACAGGGAACAGGGACTCCTGGTTCAATAGATCCTGGATATCTGATGACTTTTCAAATGAGATGAAAACCCTGAATGCTACAGGAGTGAAGCCCATCCCTCCACTGCAGGTAAAGTCACAGCAGTGGAAAAAGCCACTTCAAACGTGTTGCAGGTGGGGAAGCCAGTCCAACTCTCTGCTGGAGGACAGGGGCTGCTGGCAGTCTTGCAGGACCACCTTCCTTCCAGGAGAGCAGAAATGTTAATAAGAGCCATTAACTTTGCTCCAGGTCCAAATGCTCCCACTAAATGCTAGGCAGGAGACACAACTTTTTTACAGCCAAGCAAAGACCCTCGGTCATCTGGCACTGGTGGTCCAGATCACCCCAGGGCTTCCCAATGTCCTGTCCTGGATAGCAGGAGGGCTGGATGACCCACACAGGGCAATCAGAACCAGCCCAATCTCTCCCACAGCCCCATGCTGCTCTTGAGGCTCCCGACAGCCTCAAGCTCCATCCCCTGACTTTTGCACTGGTGATCATCTTGGCATGGATGATTTGTAGGACATTTGAACAAGTCCCCAGCAGCAGCACAGAGCACGTGGTGGGGAGCAGTAAAGCTGGGACCTGCCACACGTGTTAGGAATGTTTGTAGTGTTTATGCTGTGACTTCAGAAAGTGATACATTAAATAGTAATTGCTTCAATATTTCACATTCCTACAGCATGTTCCATCAAATTAATTTTAAAGCACTCTCCAGAATGCCTCTGCAGATGATTTACCCATTTCACAGGCATGCAGCCTGTCCAAGGGGCAGCCCAGCAGCCTGCCCCAGACATTTGAAAAGCTGTTATATATTTCCATGACTCACCTTTCCCCATGAACTCTAGGAGCCACAGGTATTTCCACCCTCTCTTGATCTCACCTGATACATTTTTTTTCCCAACAGCTTTGCTAAACTTTACTTTAAATACCCTTGAGTGTTTCTCTTCAGAAATGCAGAGCAGAGGGCAGGACCCACACTCTTCATCCTTTCCCAACCTGCTGCCACGCCAGCCCTTCACAGCGTGGCCCTTCCTCAGCCTGCTGAAGCCTTCACTGCACCCTGAAGTGATTTTCCTCAGCTAATGACCTCATTTGCACTTCCAGTTTCTTTCAGCCAGGGTCAGGTGTGGCTGACTTACCCTCAGAAGGACGACAGTTCTGATTCTGAAGAGAGGCAGCTCCCAGTCTCTCCTGGTACAAAGCAGGAAGCTGTAGGATCTATGGATTTAGGGTGAGGGCACAGGGGGGCACTGCCCCAATCCCAGCTGTGTCTCAATTTCCTCTGTGGTACAAGCTGTACCTTCTTATCACCCCAGTACAGATGGGGAACACTGGACCACAGAGGTAAGGATGTTCAGGGCATGGCAGGCACATTTGGGAACACCATAAAGCGCACGTTCTGCTTCTACTTCCAATGCTGTCAGCATTCTTGAAACTAAAATGACATTTCTGAAAGTCCTCAATCTGCATCATAGAGCCCTTCAGCTGAGTGTACCATCCAAAAAACCTCTGTGACTGGATTGAGTTTATGCCAGCTGGTGATAATTAAAATCTCAAAGGATTATCACGTTTCCTTATTGAACAGCAAAAGCTCAGGGATGAGAAGAGATGAAGAAAAACCAGCAATCTGGAGATTTCTCCATTTCCAGTAATGCAACTGGAAACTGCAGGTTTTGAAGTGGCTTTTCTGCTGGAATATCTATTTTCTATGGATCAGGCAGTTTCTGTAATGCTAATTATTTCTGTATCTTCCTCCTCCTGCTCTGCATCTCACTGCCCACCTCCTTGGTTACCTGTTTTGGATCTCATGACCCCAGAGCAGTCAGGCTTAAAATTCCCTTCTGAAAGTTGATCTTTCCAAGCCCACTCCTCACACATTAACTCCTGCCCAAGTCTCTGCACACCCTGTCCTGTTGAGGACCATCTTGCAACGGAGAGGGCCAAAATGAACACCATGAGCAAACAGCATAAATTCCAACCAAAAGAATGCTCAAGTTACAGGATTGCCTTCACAGCTTTCTTGGGCAGCCACAGGTTTTGGCCTCCCAGATCCTGATCAAACATTGTAAATACAGTGAAGAGCCCATCACCCCTTTATAAATTGAGCTTTTTCTTTCTGCTAAGTGTGGAAGAGGAGCTCTGGGCACCATCACACACCAGCACGTATTCAGCCAGAACAAAGTGCCACTTGTTTGTCCCATTCCCCTGGTGACCAGGGGGGGACATGAGGAGGCACCAGTGCCAACTGACCCAGCTACACAAGAGGCTCTGCCTTGGAAGTGCTTCAAATAATTAAGCACACCAGGCATAAATTTACCCAGATCTGAAAAGCAAATGAGGTCAGTCTGCTCTCACATTCCCTCATAGACTGCAAGGAAAACAAAAACTCCAACAATATTAAGAATATGATGCTTGATCTCTTCTGCCAGTGCAGCTCTGTTTTGTAGGATGTGGGTTTTTTTCAGGCCCTTAACCAGCAGAGCTTTGCCAGCAACAGCCCTAAAGTAATGCAATTACATTGGCCAAAATCATAATTTTGCCAGGGATTTTATTTTTTCCTGGGGACTGGTTAAGCTGTGAGCAAAACAGCCATCAGCAATCCCTTTAAAGTACAGACAGCCCTTAAGTAAATAGAAGGGAAAAAGTAAGTAAAATTGTTTGAATAAATTGTATTGCAATTTAGCACACTCAAAGACAAGTCAGGCAAAGAAGATATTTAAAATATGAGGTTTTAAACAACAACAACAGCAAAACAACCCAAACCCACCCTAGGAATAATGTCCTAGCAAGAGTTTAAAAAGTAGTAGGTTCCAACCTACTTCATTTCATAGTTAAATACAAAAGAGAGCAGCATTTAGCCAGGGTCTAATCTCCTTCTAAAAATAACACATTGCTTTGACATTTATTTCCTTTATCAAATCTGTAATCAGTTCCTTTAAACAAAACCCCCTGGTGATAAATAAACCCAAGTGGTAATGTTTGCTTGGTGGAAACAATTACTCACCTAACAGCAAAGTACAAAGTTGCTGGCCCTGGTTTCTTGGGCAAGTCATGGTCCAGGACACGGTGATCCAGCTGCAGCCAGACACTCTGACCTCTATGGAAACAGGTTGGGGAGAAGGTTAAAAACTGGGATGGAAAATACAGAAATTGGTTCTTTTCAGTGCCCCTGTTTACTCCAAATGTTACTTTAAAAAGCTCAAGACTTAGCTCCAAGGCAGGCAAACATCTCATCAAATTACTTCCTTTTTTTTACCTAACCCTTAACCCTGCAAGGCTGAGCCATGGGTGCCCTCCAGAGGCCACACACTCCCTCCAAGCACCCAGCCCTGTGCATGCACCAAGGCAGGCCCTGGAATCCCACTGGAGTTTCTGGGGAAGCCAACAGCTTTCAGATAATCCCCTGGCAGCACTTTAAACCTCACCGTGACTCAGTGCCAGCAACCAAAAACATCCAGAAGAATTTCATGGCAGCTCTTCTGGGGGAAAAAAATAAGCCAAGTACAAACAGTATCCTCAAGAGATTTACAGAAGAGCTGGGGGAAAAGTATTTTCCAGCAAGTGACAGGACAAGGATGCGGCAAAAATATTCCAGGGATAGCCCAGGATGTGAGTGGCTGGTAAAAATAACACAGTGCTGGGGTCAGGGCCCCAGAAGGAGCAGCTCCCAGCAACTCCATGAACTCCAGGGTGTCCCCAGGGCCAGTCCTGCTCCTGCACGTGGGAAGTGCCTCAGCAGGGTGGCCCCAAACACTGCTCTGATGGGATTTGTAGGTGGAGGCTTCCATCCAGGACTGCATAAAAAGTGGCAATGGAGAGCAGCAGGAACCAGTGTTATTCCTTTATTTAGGGTTTATTTAGGGGCTGTATTAGTGCACAGCTCCATGTCCCCACTGCCCTAAGCACCTCTGCTCCAGCATTTCGGGGGAGCTGAAGGTAACTCCTCTGGAGACACTGGCCCTGCAGCCAGGAGATGTGGGGAAGCATTTCAGTGCCCTGCTGAGAGATGAGCCTAAGCACCAGGTGAGACTGCAGTTAATTAAACCAGCTGACTCTGGGTTAATGCCATGGAACAGATCTCCCAGAGCACTCCAGAGCCTGGGCAGAGCATCACACCCAGGCTCAGAGAGAGGAAAGTGGTTCCTGGGCAGGACTAACCTCACAGCTCACTCTTCTCAGGAAATTTGGGGTTAAAAGGCTCGATAATATATTTGAGATTCAGGTGCAAAGCAGTGGGAACAATTCATTTTGGAAATAAATGCAAAACCTTTTTGTTGTTACTAAAAGTGCAGAGGAGGAAAGCTGAGGGTATTCCCATGGGAAATTATCACTGAATCAGTTTTTTTCACTGAGACAAATATGAAATGTGAAATCATCAGGAAAATATTTTACAAGGATTCTCTACTTTGTGCCCAGAAGATATTTTCCAAATATTTTCTATTTTGTGCCTTCCCCTCTCCCCAGCCAAGCAGCACAAGCACAAGGTAGGAAACTCTTTCTTCTTTGAAAGAAAAAGTCATTTTTCCATCGTGCCAAGCTACCACGGTATCAGAGATAAGGTTTTACATTGCAATAATGACACAGCTGTTTAAACTAAATAAACACACTCACGTGTCATCGATAAATGTTATCCCAAAATACTCCTTTTCTTTCAGGTTGAAGTGTGAGGCCACCAGATCCAGTAACTCCCGAGACAAAAGTTTGGGCTGTTGAAAGAATAAAAATAACGTTATTCATTCAGTCCAGGCTTTTAATAAAAAATAAAATTTTTCTGTGCAAATACTGACATTTAAGTACACATGGCCATGCTAAAACCGTGTTGTACAGCTGAATACAGAAGTGGCATATCAGACTCAAGGTGTCTCAGTGGAGCTGTGTGGGATGTGTGGAGCAATTCTGTGCTTAATCTATGACATTAAGCTGAAGGGCACAGACTGATTGCTGCTTTCCTCTTTCTGGGGGAGAAGGCAGCATCCCAGGCTTTCCTGCACTTACAGCAGGAAGGATTTTTCAATTAAGAAAATATTGTGTAGTGGAGGATCTCGTGCTTTGAATTCTGTTACGGGAATAAAACATCCTCAAAACCACAGAGTTTTCTTCCCACTTAAATGACAAAAAACACCACCACAAGGGGTGTGTTTAATATCCTTTTGGTGAAAGCAGAAAGTGAATGCAGAACTGATGGCAGAAACTTTGCCCACGATGCATGGGGAAATCCTTCAGCTAATCCAGGTGTCAGGAGAAGCACACATTGCCTCAGCACGCCTATTCCACTCCTGTGAGCTTTTTCTAGTAAGAGGTATAACTTTTCTTCAACCCTCACTTCAGCCCCCAGAAGAAAACAAGCAGAGAGATCTGGCACTGGCTGCCAGTCCCCAGAAGAGTGAGGTCTGTACCTGAACCAGCAGCTCCAAGTTCCTGTCATCGAGGAGATGCACCTGGCAGTGCCGGCCCTCGGTCATCTGCAAAGACAGCAGCACAGCCCTGTCAGGAAGGGCAGCATTCCTGGCTTGCACCAGAGCATGGGAGGCTTGGGGACAAGGGCAGTGTGAAGCAAGTGTCTGATTTTGATGGATAAGGGAATTGACTCCGTACCCGAGCTGAGAGTCCTTCTCCAAGGACTCCATCTCGGGAGCTGCCTCAGCACTCGCAGTTCCTGTCAACTTCAAGCTGGAATTAAGGGTGCTTAGCAGCACTCAAGATCAGATAAAAAACCCATAAATGCTGTGAGAATTAAATGTGAGGATGAACCAGCCTGGCCAGTGCCACAGCCTTGGGCTTTTGCTCTGGTGAGGAGGAGATGATCCCAGGAAACCCAGATCCATCCAACCCTCCCTGCAGATGGGTCAGCCCAGATCTGCTCCATTGACCTGTGTCTAGAACGGATGGAGTCTCCACCAGCACAGTAACATTTTCACTTGGGCAGCTACTGAAAGTCATCCATGGGATTCTTACATAGGAGCTGCACACATCAAGAAGGCGCTTGAACTGCATCACTGAGAATGGGATGAGCTTTGCCACCTCTGATGCTATATCTGAACCACTTCTTTCATGTCACATTTATCTCCTGCAAACTAAGTCTCTTCCTCTCTTTAGGAGGCAAGCAATTCAGAAATAGCTGCCCATTATGCCCTTTTAGTATCTGCCCTTTGAAATCTAATACATTTCAATGAAAGCTTTTACATTATTTAATATCTGTTCTAATTCTGGGCCTTTCAGCAGCTCCAGTGAGGACCAGCTTTGCAACACTCTCTGGGTGAGAGCTGGTGAAGGAAACCTGGCTTTCTTATTTGTTCTCCCAGCCTCCAAGTAACTCATTTTCCTGACAGCACAAGCTTCCAGCTGACTATAAATTGTGAGCTGTGAGCAGAGGCCGGGGGTGTTTGCTTAGACAGGGGCTCCAGAGGGATTAAACAGTAACACGCAATGGTTTCCCCTTTCACATCCCTCTGGCTCCGCAGGGATAGGGACAAGGACAGTGCTGAGCTGTAGTGCCATCAGCCCCTTTCATCACCTCCTGCCCTGTGCACGCTGCACACCCAAGCCTTGCAGAGACTTAAAAATAAACCCAATTTCTACGTGATTACAGTACAACCGCAGAGACCTCGCAGCTCTGCCCCCGTTTGCACAGCCAGGGCTACCGAGACACAGCCGCCTCTGTCAGCAGCCAGCCCTTCTGCCCCGAGCCCAAATCAACAAAGCTCCATTGTCCCAACTAATTGAGCTCATTTTGACCAAAAGCCGAGAGGGAGTGCCCGCCTGAGGAGCTCTGCAAGCAGGTCAGAGATGAGCGTCTGCAGGCACAACTCCCTGGAGTGTCCTGGAAAACTGGGCTGCAGCATCTGTGCCCCAGCACCGGCACCTTTCGGCACTGCTGAGCATCACACCGCCCACCAAAACAGCAAGACTGGTACAAGGAGCGTTTGCACAGCGAGTCTAGAGGACAGAAATCCCTTCCTTTCTCTGTCTTACTGCGACGAACATGAATTTGTACGAAGTGCCAGATGAGCAGTGACACACGGTGCACGCAGCAGATCAGAGCACAAGGCTGCTCCCCCCTGGAAACAGCAGTGATCTCACAGCTGCATCCCTTGGTGCTGCACCCTGCAGAGCATCATCCCCCAGGCCCTGCACTCCCAGCAAGGTACCACCTCCAGCAATTCATCCCTTGGTTCTGGAGGCAGAGCTGCACCACCCCAACTCCAGCATGGGGCATGCTCCCTGAGATTTCTCTGCTCTCCAAACACAGTGCCCAGAGTCCTTAAACCCATCGTGATCCACTGCCAGGTCCACGTGTTCCCAGAGCTGAAGGGCTGCCATGGCAGGCTCATAACTAAGTCGCCCATTACCATCAATTAATCATCAATTAATCATTTCATCAGCTCACCCTTCAAGGGGGAGCACATTTCTGGCTCTGACACACTGTTACCAATCTGCCCCTGTTGTGAAGTGTCAGACCCAATAGTGTTTTTAAATCATTCCCCATCTGTTGCTCTGAGATAGCACGAGGGTTGCCATTATTTAATTGTGAGCTGCTTTAGCTTTCACCCAGTGAAATCACATCAATCACTTCTGACTGTTTTAATTGCCTCAGTTGTCTGTTGTTAAGTAAAAAAGGTTTCTGTTAGAGCAAACACATCCACAAAGCCTCGTGCTGAGGAGAAAGAAGGGTATCTGGAAGGATTAAAACATAAAAGAAATTCTAAGTAAGCATCATCCATGCTTCAATTCAGCTATCCAAGGTAACTGCAAAGCACCTTAAAAGTAAATAAAACTCCTAACAGCCCTGAAGATAGGCAAGATATAATTATCCCTGATTTTATTGATGAGACAACATAAGGAAACAGCTTAGAAGTCTCATTTTCAAATATAGACACAGACAACATTTAAAACCTGAGACACCAGGAATCTTTCCTCAGAAATCACACATCCACTTCCCAGAGTGCTGGAAAGCTCAGTCAGGAAGTTGCAGAAGATGCCAAGGTGCCCAGTGACAAAGCACTGTGAAATAAATGCCTTTGCTGTGACAAACCTGGCAGCCCCCACCTGCATCCCAGGCTCGTGTCACCCCAGGAACACTTCATCCCATGGACAAAGCCACAGGACAGCAGTGTCCAGAGCCATGAAATGCCTGTGGCTGTAGCTCCAAGAAGAGCTGCTTGCACCCCTCTGCCCGCACCCAGCCCATTCCTGAACACCTGAGGGCTACATTCCTGCTAAGACACCTCCTTCAGCCAGGATGACACACTGGGATACTCACTGCGTGGCACCACAGCCTGCCCAAGGAACACAGATCTGCTGGTGTGACCATCAGCTTTGCATCTGTAGGCTCCAATCCCAAAACAAAGCGTGGACAGACTGAGCCCTTCTCCTCCTCCTGCACACCCAAAGCTTCAGCCCCAGCACCCTGGTTCCTGCAGCTGTGCAGGAGCTCACTCCAAGAATCCCCACCCCATTCCTGATGGGGCAGAGAGCACATCACTTGGCTCACCCTGTTCTTACAATCAGATGAAAACCACTCCAAATTACTACCACAAGGAAGCACAAGCCCATCCTACATCAGGAATGTCGCCCACCAGAGAGGTCATCTCCAGGAGACAATTCTCTCCTCGCATCCAGCTGCCTCCCTGTGCAGACAGGGCTGTGAGGCACAGGGCAACACTCACATTTCACAACCCTTTTCTGTACAGGAGGTAGAACCAAAAGCTTTGGAAGCTATTGCAGCTGCAAGCTCACCTCACAAGCCTTGGGGTGTCAGTCCCCAGCAGTGACATGACTGTGGCACAGCAATGCCACAGCAATGCCCCAGCACAGTCACAGGAACCAATAACCTGGTTCCATTCTCTTGCCTGGAGAAAAGCTGGAGAGCTTCATAAAGAGGCTTCCATCACTTCCATCAGTGGATTTTGGCCAGGGAAAGGTGCCTCCAGCTCAGCAGCTGGAGACTCTGAGCTCCTGGAGCCAGAGCAAAGGACTCCTTTTAAACTCCCCCAATGACACTGGTGTGATTTATTTGATTTATTCCCCACAGCATATCCGCTTGCAGGTCTGTTTCCTCAGGCTGTGGGAAGGGACTTGTGCTGTGTCCCAACTCCCAGGGCACCAGGCTCCTCAAAGACCCAAAGCCCTGGAGCCCTTGCTGATAGGTTTTCTTTCATCTTTAATTCAGGACACCCTGCTAATCTGAGCAATATAATTGATTTTCTACATGTTGGACCAATCCATCACGAGATGAGCACAGCTGTCTGCCTTAGTCAAGAGCTGGTGTGAACAGTCTTGAGATATTTATACACACACACATCTGTTTTCAGCTTATTCTCAATGATTTGGCATTGTCTGTACAAATGAACAATTTTTGCAACATGCCCCCAGATTGGTCATCTTAGCAGTTATTTTTAAAAGCCTGCTAATATTTGAGTTATTATCCAGTAAAAGAAGTAGCAGCATAAAATTCATGAAGCATCTCTGTGTCTCATCTCATTCCCAACAGGAAATTAGGAGAGAGACATTACACAGCCCTATTTTTGGTAAAACCATACTGAGAGACTGGGAAACAATAAAAATCCAGCATCCCAAATTCACTTGTATTCCCTGTACACAAGTAAGCAGCAAAACCTCAAAAACTGAGAAGACTGGAAGGAGACAAACACTTTCCACAGTAGAAATACAGTTAAATCAAAATACTGCAGTTCTCCTAATTTACAGGCTCTGTCAGCAAGAATCTGATTCACCTAAATCTTCAGTAAAAAAGGCAGATAATGAAGGGAAACAATTACTTCTCAGAATATCCATGTGTGGAAATTAAAGTATATGGTGAGATTGTAGCTCTACATAGAAAATTAGCATTATCATAAAGGTTTCCTTAGCTGGGAGGAAACAACATGTTGTCCTCCCTTTTTGTCACAAAAAAATATGACAAATTCTCCACCTAAAATCATCAAAGCAGATTTTCCAAACCATCCATCCTTTAAAAAGTAAATCAGCAAGGCAGATGAAAAATCCCTACTTCTTGGCTACTTCAACCAATTCCCTACAATATCCTGAGCCTGAATGTTTATTTGGGAAAAAAGCACATGCAGGATATTTATGCTATTTCTCTTGGACAGAAACATCCTCCTTATGCAAAGCTGGTTGTTACATGCAATATTTTTAGACACCCATGTGTGTCATCCCGTTAGGGAAAAAATAAGAAAAAGAGTAATTAGGGTGTAAACAGGAAATCCAAAAAAAAAAGAAAAAAACACCCTTAAGCCAAAAAAGTAAAAAAAAGCTGCCAGAATAACACATCTCCTGAAGGGAAGCTTAGGAATGGAGAATCATGAAGGGTCTGGCTCAGGAGCAAACCCCAATGTGTTGTATTCCCTCCAGGTCAGACTTCTCCCTCTCAGAACTGGGCAAGTTACAAAGAAGTCACTTGGCCTATCTGTCACTGACTTCTATTTTTAAGCCTTTTTTTAAGGTCTAGAGAAAGAAAATAAAGAGGAAAAAAAAAGAGCCAACAAAACCCAAACCCTACAAACTCTCTGGCCAAAGAAGAGAGGATTACATGTAAGCTGCACGTAATTAAGACAAAACTGGGAGCTGTGTCTGCCAGTGACAGGCTCAGAGCCCTGTGCCTGCATCCCAGCTGCTCTCCCTGGGGATGTGCTCAGCAGCCCACGTGTGCACACACACTGCACCACCAAGTGCAACCTGCCCAGGGACAGGCTGGCTGAGCCAGGCTCCTGCAGCCACCCAAATACTCATCAGCTGAAGCTTTAAAATCATCCACATCCAGCAAGGCTTCACACCCTTAATGCTCTGAATTCCATGAGAAGTCTTTTGGAAGGAGCAAGCCTCTCCCCTCAGTTCTCCTCTTTCCTTCTTCCCAAGATAAACCCTTTTGTTCAGGCCTGGGTGCTCCTGGAAATATCCCAGGGTGACACCAGGGATTTGGTCCCAGATGCACTGAACTGTGCATGTTATTTCCATGAGCTCCTAGCAGGGTAACTATGTGAAATTAAACTTCACTGGCAGATGAATAGCTCCAAAAGATATTTCATAGGCAGGACAAAACACCTATACTGGTGCATGCAGTGATGAGAGAGAAAGGGGAACCATTTTCACTACATAAATGGCCAGCACACAGCCTTAAAGCTGCAGTTTGAAAAGTGAGAAATTGGACTGTGGCACATCATTAGTACATAGATGATAAAAACTGGCTCATTTATTCCTGAAACAGGCACACCACAGTGGCTCAGGCAGTCAGAGCACTGAAGAAAATAACAGAGATAACAAAAAGCAAAATTCCCTCTCCCAGAAGGCAATGCTGTCCCTTTGCACACTGACTTCACAAAGCCTGTGCCATGAGGGCATCCCAAAATGCTTCCATCCTGCTTTTGGCAGTGGCACAGAGGCAGCAGCTCTGCTTTCCAGGTGCACAAGCCTACAGCACCAGCCTGGATCTTTAAAGGATTCCATGTCCAAATCCCTACCTGAGCTGCACTTAACCACCCATTAAAGCATCCCCAGTAATTTCTTGTAAAGGTTCTGGTTTTTTAATCCAAACTTCTCTTCTGTAACTCATAAGCCTGTCAGAGATTTCAAAGCTTAACACTGAAGCCCCTACACTTCAGATTTTCACTGGCATTTAGGTGGGTTTTTTCCTTTGGTTCTGAAGGCATTTAGGATCAGCTCCTCAGCTGCCTCAGATCAGCACTGCTTCATTGACTTTGGTACAACCAGCCAGCTTATGTCTGGCCCTGAACGTGCACAGCCTGATCAAAATGGGAAATCACATGCAAGAATGTCTTGCAGTAAGGAGCTGCCCTAGCCAGGCACATCTCAGGAAAATAAAAGCCTTTGCCTGTCCTTCTGGAAGGAAGGGGCCTGCATGCAGCTGGGGGGAAGAGGGAAAAAGTTATAATGGTTTAAATGACCTCAGAGTTTCCTGGTGTGTCTGTTGGGAGAGCAAAGCTTCATCATGTTCCAGCACTTGGAGGCACTCAGAACTTGAAGGAATAAGCAGGAAAATAACAGACAGAAGTTTGGGGCTATACCAGCATTGCTGTGGAAGCTTTTTAAGCCATCTGCACAGATCTCCAGAAACACCATGATGCACATTCTGGGGAGCCTGTCTGCAACCCACAGGTCTGCCCTGACCAGTGTGGGTGCCATCACTCAGAGTCCCATGGTGGGAGGTGCTCAGGGTGAAACTGATGGATGAGGATTGGAAATGCTCCACTCTCCCATGAGTGAAGATCTGAGGAAGGGAAGCATTGCCCCAACCCACTGCCACATCCCACCCCACTGTGTGCCTCTCCACCAGCTCCTTTGCCTCAGAGCAGTGCAGTCCTCCCCTCTGGACTCACTGATACCTCCTGCAATGCCCAGTGGGTCAGCTCTGGGTCCAAAAACTCGTGTTTCCCCAGTCTCTGCTCACACCAGCCAGGGCAGCCAGTGGGTTCCTGCCACAACACCACAGTCTGGCTCACACAGACACAAAAAACCTGCAGTGATCCCTTCGAGGGCAGTGGCAGAGCTCCCACCAGCTTTACGGGGGCAGACCATGTCTCCAGACATACTGCCTCTCCTTCCTAATCTTCAAGTCATAAAGAAGCCTTTGGCTGAAGTCCTGTCTCCAGTGTAGTCAATTAATTTTGCCATTAATTTTAATAGGGTCAGGGTTTTGCCTTAAATCATTTGTTATCTCACTATTAACCTTTAACAGAAGCCAGTATCTGCTTAATGTTAAATAGCCAGTGATGCTCCACAGTGGCTGGCTCCATCTTTCCTCCTCTGTGCTCCGGCAAACCATCCTGTAGGACCAACCAGGGGACTCCAAGTGCCACCCCCACCCCTCCCAAGGGCTGCAGAGGCCACCTGGGCTCTGCAAACTCATGAGATGTTTACCCACAGCACCTGCAGGGACTGTGCAGCAGAATTCCCAGGCCTCAGGATATTCTCTTCCTCAGGACCAGCCAGGCAGGGACAGACACTTAGAGCCATAACTGAATGACATGCACAGAAATGTTTTAAGATGAGACAGGCTGGAGAAAAGTGCCAGCTTTGCACTTTGATGTTGCTTTGATGATGCTCTACATGGAAATGTTGGCTCTGCTGAAGTTTGGCAATGAGCTGGAGATAAAACTCAGTGGCTGGAACAAGGGGCTGAGAGGCTGCCTGGGTTGCATGGCACGTTCCTAAAATAGCCATGAGAGCTGGAGATAGGATGAAAAAACTGGCTCCTGCAGAGCATCAACTGACTTTCATGTAAGCCCCACCAGCTGAGCCAGTGAAAAAGTCTGGCACAGGAACAGCCCAAGTGCTCTCCCTCACTGCAAGCACCGTGGCTTTGCCAACAGACTTTCCATGCAACCCTCCTTTCCCCCATTTATTCTATTATTCCTCATTGCAGGGGATGGCAGATCTAAGGGACTCTTTCATTCACTCTATTGATGGCTTGTACAGGATGACAGGCACAGCCTCTCGGGGTCATTAGGAAGATCCCACTCACAGAGCAGGTTGTGGGGATCTAAATCTCATCCTCTTCTCCCAAAATCCTCAGAAATAATGATGAGCATGCTGTAATAAGACCCCCAAAAACTGAACAAAACCAAAGAACAGCAATAAATTAAAATCCAGGAAACAAATTAATTCAGTCTTCCTCAAAATTATAAACCCAGTAACCCAGCCAGGAGTTAAAGCCCTTTGCCAAGAGCAAAATATAAGCAGCAGAATTGCAGCTTCTTGCTCCCAACCAGGAGTGTGCAATGTAAAAAACTCATCCCTCTCCTCCCCATGAGGAAATCTGGCAGTGTGGCTGCCTTTCCTGATGGCTTTTTCCTGTCCTTGCCTTTGCTCCATTCCCCATGGGGGTGCAGGGGCTGTTCACTGCACCAGCACAGGGATGAAAGCACTCAATGGCACAGGCAGCATCAGCCCCACTGCAGGAAGCAGAGGGAAGAGCTGCTGCTAAATCTGGCTCTGCTGGCCCCAGACTTTCCAGCTGCCAAGCAGCACCCAGCCAGCACTTCACCTCTCCTGGCACTGCCAAAGGCCCCAGGATCTCTCTGGCAGTGTTAGAACTGATGCTGAGTCCCTCTGACAGAGGGGGAGAGGTTGGTTATCCTCTTGAAGGATCAGCACCTTTATTGCAGGAATATTCTCCTTAAAGGTGTCTGGAGCTGAAAACTGAGCAGGTCATGTCATTCCAGGGGTGCTGACATTCCATTCCTGCCACTTTGCAGTGTATTTAAAACAACAGCGAGAAAAGAACAGGCAGGCAACTCTACAGCTAATGCTATTAAAAAAAACTATCTGGAAAATTAATAGGAAACAATCAGCAGAAATCTGCCACAAATATCAAGTCAATGAAATCCAACATCTGCTTTCCTTGGCAGCACACAGCCAGTAAATTCATGTCTGCTGCAGACACACTTATCACCAGCAGTGCTGAGACACTGCAGGCAGGTCATTACTGCACACAGCCCATGGGGGTGGTTTGTTCCAGGGCAATCTCCTGGGAATTCAGGGGAAAAAGGTCTCCTGTGGGATCAGAGTGCTTTCCTGATGCCACCTGACACAACAAATGCAGGAGCTGCCCATGAAGGAGCACTGCCTGGAGGCAGCAGCATCCTCTGTCCCTGAAGAAGCAGTGCCCACAGTGGGGCAGGACTGGCCACCTGCCCTGACCTTTGCTCCTCAGCCAGGAGGCAAAGCAGTTAAGCTCCAGCTTCTTTGCTTAAGTCTCTACAACACGAATCTCAGGGTTTATTCTGTGCAGTGCTTCTGGTAACTCCTGAGTTTTATCTCACCCCAGAAGCCATCCCTGACCCACCCGAACAAAGTCAGCTTTCCCTGTTACAGGAATAGTTACAGAAGATGAAAAAATACCTTTATGGAAGAGTAGTTTCATATCCCTGGAGACCCACACCCTGCCCTTGATGCCTTTTTGCCTCTCCCCAGCCCTGAAGCTCTCCCATTTCTGACAGCTTTTCACAGGATGCTCCTCTGTCCCCTCCAGCACCTCCCTGCTCACCCCTGAGCTGGGTTTTTGAGGGAAGGCTCCCAAAGCAGGAGACACATGCAGAGCAAGCCCTGACCAAATAATTGCCATCCCCTCTAGGCACCATCTCATTCTCTAAAGTCATCCTGAATCTCTTCTTCTCCTGCCCCATGGAGGTCCCTGCGCCCAGCATCCCCCCCTGGACTTTTCCAGTCACTCATGCTTGGCAACAGTCCCTCAGGAAACCTAGATGCCAGCTTTGGACTGACATCAGGTAAGGAGATGAAAAATAATTTAAAAATAAGGCTAAAGCGCAAGTCCTTTAAATCTGCAACTCTTTAAAAAAATTGCAGAGAGCAAATAAATAAACCAAGAGAAGTCACAATAGTGGGTATGGGCTGGAGCAGGCAGCAAGCAGCGTTTCTGTGGAGGCGAGGAGCCAACACTCCCAGTGCCAGCAGCTTGCCAGGCACTCAGGGGGCTGATCCAGATGGTTCCACATTTCACTTTTAAAGCAAAACAAGTGCTTTGGATCAAAGGCTCTTTCTCAGCAGCCGTTACCCCCCAGCTCTGTGTGCACTGCTGCATCTCCAGGCCACCTCTTCCCAAGGGTTTCTTAGGGGGTGAGAGAGGAGGGGACCTTATGAGGAGATATTTAATAGTTGTATGCTGAAAGGAGTTACTGTACCAGGCGCCGACCGCCTTTTCTCGGGACTCATGAATCTGTGCTTTGTTCGGGTTAAATCCTATCTCAGAGCAGCCCATAAGGGCAATCTCTGAAAAGAGGTTTCTCTCTAACCAGAAGTTAGAGATCTTTGCTCCAGCTGCAGCAAAATTACCAGAATCCAGCTTGGATTTAGCCCTTTGCTGAAGTAGGCAAGGCAGCATTTACAACAAAGGCAGGAAAAAGCAGCTGTAAATGCTGGGATAAACAAACAGCCCCTTATCTCCTCAATGGAGTGCAAAAGACGCAAAGAAATTTTTATGGACTGATCCTTCAAGGCGAAGAGAAGAGCAAGCAGAAAGGTTTCAACCTACCCCACCCCAAACCTTCTCTGCTCTGTGCTGCTTTCTGGCTCTCCGGGGCTCACAGCTCCGGGCTCTGCATGATGTTTAACTCAGGACACACTGCAAGAGCACTAAATAACGTTATCTGTCACTGCTAAGCATCAGAAATTAAAATACAGCCACTTACCTCCACATTACACAGCCTGCTGGTTTAAATGGACTTGAGAAACCCAAGAAGTACTCCCAGCATGCATGCACTAAGCCTTCATGTTTTCTGTACATGTGAGCTGGGGGAAGAAGGGAGACACGATCCCGGACTTCTTCCGTTGCCATATAATCTGAAGGAAGTGACCTCCGCGTTTGCTGCTTTGATTACAGATTCAGAAACAAAAGCCCTTCCAGAGTGAGTCAGGGGACACAAGGGGTTGAAACAGGATTGTTAAAAATGGGAGAGCATTACAATTGTGGGTTGGTTTTTGGTTTTTTTTCCTGTCTGTGATATTAACCCCTTTATTATAAAACAAAATTGAATGAACAAGCAGGAGTTACTGACCAAAGGCATAGCACAGGTGCCAGTCCTGGGGCAGTGAGACACCTCAGTGTGGGATCATGATCCCTGTGTCACAGCAGTGGCTGAGGACCCCCATGCTGGCAGCTCTGTGCTCTCTGGGAGCTGCCATCACCCCTCCCTGCTCCTCCACCCCACACACTCCTGTCTGGGGACAGGAGGGACCTTTGTGTAAAAACTTGGCACAGCACTAAAATTTGAAGCCACCCCCAGTGTGAACCCCTTGGAGCAAGGCTGAGCCCTGTGGCAGCAGGGACCAACCCATCTGAAGGACAGAGATAACCAGAGCTTTCTGCTCAACACAGCCATCCTCACCCCATAAAGTGATACCTCCACTGTCCCTCCCTGCAACAGACAGCCCCAGGTACAGCATTCCACTGGACTTCCCAAACTGCTCTCCAAAGCACAGCTCTGCTGCTCTGACATGGGTGCTGCACTCTGGGGAGGGAACTGAGAGTGTGGACACAGCTCACACCCTTGGCCATCAATGTGAACTTGATCCTGCTCTACAGGAGTGCACTTTGCTGCTGCTAAAGGAGTAAATCATCCACCTGCTGTTCTGCTGCTCCTCTGCAGGCTGTTCTCTGTGTGCCAAACACTGAGCTCTGCTTTGATTCCCTGATTCCTTCCCCACTGGCACATCAACCCACAAGGCTTCACACACCCCCCGGCTCTGACGCAGCAGCACAAACTGTGTAACTGTGTCAGGCAGAGCACAGGTGTCACACAGGCACAAAAACAGCTCTCCTCAAAGAAAACTCAAACAACTGACACTGCTTTCACTGAAAATGGAAAAACCAGAACAACAAAGAAGTGTGCACCCAAATCCAGGAAGCTGGAACTTCCAGAGTTCCAAGCTCACCTTCAGGCAGGTACACAAGAGGCACAAAGTCTCAAATTTACACATGCAGTTACTTCAAAAATCTGAATGCTCTTATCCAGTTATTTATGCTCTCAACTGAGCAGTCACTATACACACAGAAGACAAACTAGGAAGACTCTCCCAACCCAATTTTAAATATACCCAGGGATATATTTGAATAGAAAAAAAATTAAGTTCAACACCTGGAACAAACTAACTTGCTTTTCCCAGAATGAAAACGGATCAAACTTTGGACAGCAGCACCTCAGAGATGTGGCTCCCTCTTCTCAGAGGTCCTGAGGCCCCTTGGCTAAGCTGAAGTCCCCCAAACAGGAGGCTCTGTGCCAGGTGTTTGAGGCCAGCAACAGGTCCCATGAAGCTGCAGAGCAGTGTGTAAGGACAGAGCCTTCCCAGCAATGCTGGGAGAGAAGCAGCACTGCCTGGTCCACCCATCACACAGGGTGAGTCAGCCCTGCTCCCTATTTCCCTAAATAACCATCAATCCAGACACCTCCAGGGGGCAGCTACCCCAGACACCCGGGGTGCAGTGAGGTGCCAGAGGTGTCTCACCCTCCTTGTTTAATTCAGAAGAACCAGCTTTGATCAAATAACCACCCCTTAAACAGCTGCAGACAAAAGAGTTGTCGTTTTTCCCAAAGTTATTTTGTAAAAGCCAACATTCTCACAGTCATGAGACCACAAAAGCTTTCCACTCTATGCTCAATATCACAGGTTTCATGAAAAAACCATAAGCTGGCCCCACACCAGGCAGGAGGGTGCCAGGTCAGGTCCAGCCAGCTGGTCCAGACTGCACCAGCAACCTAAGAGGTGGCAGCGAGACAGTTTTGGGAGAGGATTTCAGAGCAACAAACTTGCACTTGTCTCCAAAACAGACTCCAAAGCCCCAAAAATAAGATGGAAAATAGACAGTGAGTCATGTTTCCTTAGAGAAATGATGTGAAGGTTACCTGGGTGGTGCCAGCTTCTGCCCTGCTGGGATAACCACAATGACAGGAACAGCTGGAGGAGGGAGAACACAACTCCTCAGAGGATCCATGGCTTCCAAACAAACACAGACCAGGGCTGCATAATTCAGCTGTACTGAGAACTTGTTTTAACTGAAAAAAATTAGAGTTTAAAGGAAATACAGCTCACCTGTAAGAGGTAGGAAGCTGTTGGAGTTGAGCAGAGGGAAGTTCTGCAATTCTGAGGCAAGAATGAGCTGAGTTTGGGGACAGCAGTGCCACAACCCTTCACTGAAAGGTGACACTACAGGGAATGCAGCACACCCCAGCCCCCCCAGCAAGGTGAACAGATGCAATGAGCTTGACACAAGAGAGGAATTACTGCCACTTTCACTATGGCTTAACAAACACCACGCTGCTCCAAACCTCACACCCTCTGCCCAGCCCACATCTCCCTGCCCAGAAACCACTGGCCCAACCAAAGGTGAAGCCAGGATGCTCAGGAAGCAGCACATCACCAGCAGTGCCATGGCTGGAAGTGCAGTGACTTGTCCAGCCCCCTTCCCAGCTCTGCTGGCACCACACTCCTGTGCTTGATGGGCAGCAGGGAGATGCACACTGGGGCACCCATCCCCAGGACAGCACCTACCCCACATCAGCTGGAAAAGCAACAGAAACTTCACAGTCTTAATCCTAGCATTGCCTGGACTGTCAAAGATGACATTTAATGGCTAAATCCAGCACATTCAAACTTTTCTCAGCTTTTTGATGACACTTGTTCTCCCCATCTCCTTCCCCAACACACCACTGCTGTATGTTTAAATGAATGACAGATCAATTAGTGGGGAAAAGTGTACATGTGTATTTGTGTGTGGGAGGGTATTTAAGCTAATATATTCCAGCACTGATAGCTTTATCCTCTTTGCAGTCTCTGAGAATGAACTGGCCTCCATCTGTACAGAAGATTAGTAGAATTACTAATCACTAATTATGACTCAGAGGTTTTAAGAGCAATGCAGACTGTACAAGGGGTGGCCTGATTTTCAGAAAATGAGGGGACAAAGATAGCACAGTGTTATTTTAAGCACATGGACAGTCCATCCACGATCACAAAGCACTGCCAGCAAAAGGGGTGACAGAGAGACAACCACTCAGGAGGATGAAAATGAAGCTTAGAAAAACCAGCACGTGCCTGAAACACTTTTAATTTACCTTTCCATACAGTTTGTGTCCAGTCAGAGCAAGCTGGCCAGCCTCTCTGGAAAGGCCAGAATGGAGATTTATCCAGGCAAGCTCATACAGTGATACCTTTGTGCAGGACGTGCTGCCTCTGAGAAGTGGTGCCAGCGACATTTGAAATCGAACGTATTTCATGAGCTGCGTCACATCGAAGAGGAAAAATATTTATACAGGCCCAAGTGGTTTGTGAATAGAAGGCACTGTTTGAAACTGGCACCGTGACACCCCAAAGGAAATGAGATGAAGTTCACAGTCTGGTTGTGAAGTTTGTCAGCGAGGGAAGAGGGAGAAGCCATAAAAAAGAAATCATATTTTTGTTTGAATCAACTCTCTCAAACAGAAAACGCTGTATCATGAGCTCAGATGGAAATGTATCTGGCAGAGAGCTCTGGAAAGCTGCTGTTGGAAGTGTGCAGAGCCAAGTTTAACTCTAAGCTGTCAGGAGGCAGTGCCCCAAAGTCCCAGCCATGGGGACACCTCCCCATGCCAGCTTTGGATGTGATGGGAGTTTCAGCATCAAACGTATGAGCAGCATCGCTGCATTAGATCAGATCCCTTCAAAAAGAAAAACAGCTGGATGAAAGCAGCCAGGGCAAAGCTTTTCCAGGGTAACCAGCAATCCCCAGTGCACAAGTTGAAATCTTTGAAGGAACACAGACACATATTCAATGTCCTCTAAAAAGGTTTTCAAGCTCCCTTTGCAAAGTCCTGACCTGTAAGAACACCTGAGATGCTTCTGGGAGCATCACTCCTGGGATCTGTCTGGGGTGGAACAAAGTTCTGCCCTGACAACGCAGCCCCAGCTTTGTGCCCTCCCTCACCACTCCAGCACTGCTTTTCATCACTGTGAAAAGAGAAAGGAAAAAAGGCATCTCAACCCGTTGTCAGCATTTTTCATAATGGAAAGTAAAGGTGTGGTAGCAGAGGAAGCATGGTGCTCACTATCCAAACCAACTACGTTAGCACTGGAGGAAACAGAAGTCAGCCACTTCCTCTCCCACCCCAGGTACCATGGGCCAGACACACACACAAAGCTGATTTCTTGTGCTTCATCAGCAACATTTTTTCACTTCATACAGAGGAAATGACCTTTCAGAGGTTAAAAAGCACTTTGTCCAGAAGACCCATACAAAAAGTTTACACTGTTATGCCATAATTTATCAGCTAATTACCAGTGCAACTGGTAATTTCAGTTACTCCTAAACTGCTTAATCACAGAGATGCTCCCATATCTGGCTGTACATCCAGCAGATCAATCACAACATGCTGTTGTATTCTGCAGGGAGTTTGGGAACAGTTTTCCCAATTTCTTTAAAACTTGGTGTGGAGCAGACTGACTGACACACATTTAACCCTGACTCTAAACCATTCACTTGACCAGTTTTTGATTTATAAGAGTTAGCTGCATCATTAACTAGACTTTGATGCCATGTCTCATTCCTGCTTAACCATACTGAGGAATCACTGTGTTGTGGGGTGTACTGGTGGCAACTGGCATTGATATCTCAGAGGAAAATTTCGTGTCAATATCCCAATGAAAACCAGGCCAGTGGTAATGTAGGTAACTAAACACAGGATAAATGTTGATTCCAGAAGTCTTTGGCTTTGCAGCTGCTTATTAACCTCATTTATATAAAAATTTCACTTGGTTTTACTGCCCTATAATTAAATCTAAGACAGGTGGCCTATAAACCCAGCATGTGGAGGGTCCTGCAGAAAGCTTTCTTTGGGAATAGTATCAGGACACCTAGAAATGCCATGTTGTCCCATCTCAGGCATCAGAAGGGGCTCTGGGAAGACCCCCCAAAGCCACAGCACTACGTGCCAGAGCTCCACAACAAAATACAGCCCTCAGTCCTTTCTCTGGTAGGAAATGGGAACCCTTGAGTAAAGGTTTCTATGCCAAATTCTCATCCAGGAATTTTCCCAAGCCCTAACAGCCCCAATAATTCATACTGACTTGCTGCTGTTAGAAAAAAGACCTGTGCCAGCTTTTCTATCAGCTGTCTTTGCAAATCTGTTATTTCTAGGACAGGCTTTAAATGCTCCCTGCCATGGACAAGACAATGTTCCCTGGCACACAACTCAAGGGTTCAGAGGATCAGCTCACACTGTACAGCCCCTCCCCTCGTGAGGATTTGGGGTTATTTCAGAGTGAATCAGGAAACTCCAGCAGTGCTTTGGCTCACAACCTCCTCCAGATGAATGGCCTCTGGGCAAGTAGGAGAGCCCTTCTCTTCTGGCAGGTGGAACAGATGATGGGAAGCATCCTGGAGCAAGGATCAGCTTGGGAAGTGCCTGGGCTAGGGGTGAAGTCGCTGTGCCAGTGAGCAGGTGAAACAACAGGTAAAACCTTGGAAAAGGTTTCCCACATACACAAGCCAGAAACACAAAGGCTAAGGAGAAGGTGACTGACAAAGGCTGGTTTGTGCTTGCTGGGGTGGGTTTTAGTTGTGCCTAAAGCTGCTAAGGCAGGTAAGGGCTTTATGCTGGCAGAGAGGATTTGAGCCTGCCCTGCCAGCCGGCGCTGCCCCGTGACCACCTCTGCACCTGCCAGCTCCCAAACACAGCTGGGGACCCTGCTCAGACACACAAAGGTGTTTGTGGCTTCTCTGTGCTGCAGCTCAAGCTCAGATCTCCCACCAGGCTACCAAGCATTTTGTATTTTAAAAAGACTAAAAATCCCCCTCACCACAACAACACATGTAGCACCCCAGGAGAAGGAATCCGACTAGCTTTCCTTTCTCCACAAAAATGTACTGATGATTAAATAGAGACTTAGTGGCAGCATCCAACTCACACAAAAATAGCCACTGGCCCACAAAATGTGACCCCCAAATACTGATCAAAGTGAACTGAGGCTTCCAGGGCTGATCAGCAGAACAAGTGCCTGTCACCTCAGCCTTCCCTGCACATCCCTTGCATGCAGCTCAGTGGACTAAGTTCTGCCTGGTGTCCTGGTCTGTCACATCATGCACAGTGCAGGGAACCCTCAGAGAGGGGAAAAGCCCATGTTTAGCCAAAAGAACCTCTATATGAAACCCATGGTATTTTTCACATCTGGAATATGAATGCAAAGGCAAAGGAGCTACAGAAATGTGAGCGTTCTCCATGAAGCCAAGGTGGGAAGTCTTAAACACCTGTCCAGGAGTTAATTTTAATAAGAACACGGGGCAAAAAGGTGTTTTCATGTGGCTGCAATAACTACAGGACTTCTGGGGAAAAATCTGAGAGGACAAAGAGCATCCCTGGCAGGTAGGAGTGCCCTTTCTACAAAGAACAGGAGAACAGAGGAAAACAATTTGCTCAAGACAATGCAGGATCTGTGATAATGATGGGACACAAAATCTCACACCCAAGGTTAGAGTCCTGTCCCACAGACACTGCAACATCCATTTCCTCAGAGAAACAACCCCATGGAGTGCTCTGCACTGCTTCTGTTACTCCTGTGTTGCTCCACTGAGCCTGAGGTGAAGAAATGTAACCCAGGGTGGCTCAGAGTTCCTCCCTGTATGCAAGGGTCACCCAGCCACTGTCTCTAGCTGTTTCCATAGCCTGAAGTACTTAAAAAATTAAGAAAACCAATTTGATTCAGGCTCTTGCAGGACTCTGGTATCTGAGCAGTTGGGTGACATTTAATGCTGTGTGCTCAGTCCTGCACTCGCTGGACTCAGCCAGAGGTTTGAGCAGCTGAGAGCCAAGACTTCAGCACAAAAAGCAAAGTGTTACACAACCCAGCAAGGAAGAGCTGCAGGGCATTCCTTCAGCCATCTCACTTTAATACACCCCAAATTACCACTAGCAAATTCCTGATGTGAAAATGTGAGAGCTGCTTTGCTCCTGCCAGGTTTCACCTCCTAGGGAAGACTCTCAGAGCAGCAAGTGGGGAGCAACAGGTCCCTGCATGTCCCCAGCAGGACAAGTTGTGGGCAGAGGGGAAGGGGCACTCCCTGTCCACTTCCCTGGCTCAAGGTCTGCCTGGTAGGATGAGAGAAGGACCAGTCTTCTCTTTTCACCCATTTTCACATCCCCACTTTCAGACACAAGCACATGTCAGTGATGCTTTTCATAAAGAAAAGACAAAGCAACCACTAGGACACAGTAAGTTTGGGCAGAGATACAGCTACACTTTGTATGGAAAAAATCTCTTTTCACCTCAAGGCAGCCATCAGAGTGTGGCAGCTGAACAGCTGAATACAGCTGTTGTCTGAGCTGGTCCTCACCATGCCTTTATTCCAGCCCTGGAGGGATGGGGTTTTACCTCCATGGGGATACAGTGGAGAGGGAAGGCAGTCTAAGCTGCTCTTTATGTGAATGGACCCTGAAAATAGCACCCACACAGCACAGGTGTAGCTGGATTTTATTTAGAGAGGAAGAAGAGAGTCAGGGCTGCATCTCACCACATCCCTACAGGTCAGTAAAGGTGGGCAAAGGAAGAGCAATGGCACCTTTACTCCTGCATTCCCTAACTAATCATGATCCATATATGGATCCATTTCCACAGTGACACCTGTGTCAGACACATCAGACAGTGTTTCCATACATGACCTGCCCAAGATACATTCAACCACTGGTACATCTACCCCTGCAAAGCTGCTCTCCCACTCCTGAGCCTACCCTAAAGCTAAATACCAACAGATCGCTTTAGGATTAAGCAGGCACAGATGTCCTGTTAGCATGACTTTCCCATGGAGGTTGCATCCTGGTGGCTCTGGAGATCTGTTTGCTATGAGCTGTGCCATTCTCTGCATCACAACACACCAGGGAGAGGGGAGAAGCTGCTTTGAAACATTCACCCTGATGTAGCAAACACACACAGCGAGGCTGAGAGCAGGCACACAGCACAAGTTCACATGCGAGATAGAAACACAGACCCACAGAAATAAATAACTGCCAGCAAAAACAGACTCGAGAAGGAGTGACACCACCCTCACTGCAACTGGATACCACAATGACTGCAAGTACAGGGCTGTGTTTAAGGGGAGCCCCTCAAATGCCAGTCCAGGACCCACTGCATCCCTCCCAAGCAGCAATCCCTCTGCCATGCAAAGGACTATCACCTTACAAGCTGCCACTATTCAGTGACACAAACACAGCAGAAAAAGCCACAGTCAGTCTCTGCCATGGGAGCATCGTGCTCCGAGTGCACAGGCAGAGAGGAGCTCCTGGAGCTCCAGATTCCAAGGGCAAGGATGGTGACAGCAGCAAGAGGGGCTCCCAGGGGTGTTATATGGGGGACAGCTGGCTGCCAAAACACCTGTAGATTGACTGACTGATAAAACATACTTGGCACAGAAAACATCTCCCCCAAACCCTGAATTCAGGCACAGAGCCGGCACTTTGAAAGCAATACCGGGACCAGCTCAGAGCCAGTTCAGGACCCTCTGAGCACCTTCCCAGCGCCGCCTCGACGCTCCTCACCCCACCGCAGCCACCTCGCACGGCGGAACCAGCCCGGAGAGACAGCACGCACCGAGGCAGGTGCCGAGATGCCGTTCCAAAGCAAAGCTGGGACGCTGAGCTGGGTTTTTTACCTGGTAGACATCGCGGAGGCCACACCAGGCTCGCAGCGCCTGCCGGCACGCCCGCAGCCGGGCCGCGTACCACCGCCGCAGCGCTGCCACCGTCACCGTCCACACGAAGCGGCTGCCGCTGAACAGCAGGTCCTCCACCCCGCACATGAACACCGAAGCCATGAGCCGCTCCGCTGGGAACACAAACGCCCCGGCCCCGCTGGCTGCCGCTGGCCGCTGTCGCTGCCGCGCTCAAACGCCTGGCATGAGGCTGCCCGGCTTTATTGGGCGGGCGGCGGGCAGGGCTGCTGCACAGAGCCAGGGTCAAGGCTTAAAACAAACTCCTCTTTCACGGCGCTTCCTGGGCAGATTCCCAGGCATGCCCCGGCTCCTGACGCCCAGCCAGCGGCTGCAGTAGCTCAGCCCTACCAGCAGCTCACACAGCAGCCTTGTCCTTAGCGGCTTATATAAAGCTCTGTTAAGCTCCACTAGCTACCACTATGTCTTCTAATTAAATGTTAACCCTTTTGCCATATGCCCTGACAACAAGCCCATTTAGATGCTGCAGAAGGAGAGGAAGGCGCTCGCCGGCGCTCAGCGCTGCCGCACTTCAGTGAGCTGGGCAGGCGCTGCACACACGAATCCCGAGCTATCTGCCTCCAACACCTCATTATCCGCTATACAGGGAACAAAGCTGTCATCGTTTTCTCGCGGCTGAGCCCGTGCTCAAATTATACAGTAGAATTCCTACTTGAAAAAGGCACTTCTGTGAACCAGCAAGTGGAGGAAAGCAGGGGGGGTAGGAGGGAAGGGTGGCGAATCGGTCCTGAAGAAATACAATAGCTTGGAAGAGACCTTAAAGTTCATATTGTCCCAAACCCCCTGCTATGGGCAGGGACACCTTCCACTAGACAGGTTACTCAGCGCCCCATCCCACCTGGCTTTGAACACAACTTGTGCCAGTGCCTCGCAGTAAAAGAGATGCACTAACTTCTCTTCCAGCTCTAATTGTGGCAAATACCGACAGCACAGAGCCATCCTTCTGTTCAACACTTCCCCCTTGGTTGTTGCATCATATGGGTAAAACACCCCAAACGTGCTTAAGAGATGATTAAACTCTACTCTTAAACTAACTCCATTAACACAGCACTTGCTGCATGAGAAAAACAAAGCTGGCCATTGTAGCCGAGCTCTTCACAACAGCCCGCAGCAAATAAACACTGCAATAATAACCCACAAGAGACTCCAGCCTTGCCTCGAGACAGTTTAAAATTAAACAGCACCCTGCCCTTCTGGGGTTTAAAGTGTCAAAGCCCCCAAGCCGAACCTTCCATTTGAGCGCTCTTCCCTATTACAAACTAAGGGAGAGTGGAAGATAAAGGATGATTAATCTTTTTTTAAACCCCCACCTCAGAGGATTTGACACTTTCTAAGCTTTTTGGGACAGAAGCTTCGTGCTACCATCAGCACCTTGTTGAAGAAGCTATTCAAGGAGCAGATTTTTGGCTAAAATCCTCAGCAAGGCTGATCTGTAAGAGGAAACTCTCGTGCAATGCAATGAATGGAAAGGGGCAGGAACAGCCTGCACACAGGCTGGGCGGGAGAGCTAAATCCCACCAAGCTTCCCCAAGGGCACTGCCTGCCCATCCCAAATGTCCTCACAGGAGGAAGACACCTGCGTGCCCACAGCACAGTGGAAGCATCCACAAACCCCACTTCATTCCTTATTAATCAACCTGCTCCAAACTGCAGGAGCCGTGAGCGCCGCTGTGGCAGCTGGGTGATGTAATTCTGCAGACAGATGACTGCCTGCCTGCCTGTTTGAGACAGGCTTTGGACCTGTGTCTCCAAGATCTCCCTCTTCCCTTTCATGCATAACAGAGTGAAAGCAGTCCTGGTCCTCTTGGTGCTGGTATCCCTTGGCTGTGCTGTTGCCAGGGGGTTTTGGTCACTCCAAGTCTTGCTTTCACATGGGGAAAACAACGACCATATTTCAAACGGTAAGAAGCTGCTACAAAGTGAGCCCAAGCAGAGGAGGATATGGCTTCTTATAACAAGAGATAAGCAAAGATTTGGGCTCTACATTGAAATCCGGCATCCATATTCCCACTCCAAGGGTTTTATCATCCCCTGGAATTACTTAGAGCCTGTAGCCACAAAAAAATCTTCCTCCTCCTCCAGTGCTGCCCACCACTGTGTTTAGAGGACTTTGACAGCAATCCACAGGTACTAAATAGAAAAGGTTTCCCTCTTCCACTGGGAGAGAGTGGTGACAAATATCCATGGGGTTATTCCAATAACCTGAGCCAGTACCAGTGCCAGGCTTGGCAGCAGGAATTGCCATTCCCTCACAGAACACTGCTTTGGAGAGGAATCAGCCAGGAAAATCTCCAATGGCACCCGTTCACTGCGGTCAAGTCATATCCAAATTTAAACACAGAGATAAAAAAAAGATCCAGTTGTCAAGTGCCATTTCTAAAAGAAAAGAAAAGGACCCTTGTAGCTAAAGAAACAGTGCAGGGAACAGTCCTGTGCCAGGAAAATCCAACCAACCCAGTAGGAAAAGTTTACGTGGTTTTCTGCTGTGCCTGCTGCCCTCAGTGCCTTTTTGTTTTGCCTGTTTTCCCCCATTGCCTAAACAGATTGAAAAATAAGGATGATGATTTTCTCTTTTAACAGAGCACAGCAGATTTGTGCTAGGTTTTTTGTGGTTTTGGATTTGTTTGCATGTTTGGTTTTTTTTCAATTGCTCTATGATCCATGGTATCTTTACACTTAACTTACATGTTCTGCACAGTTATTCTTTATGCTTCACAAGCTCCTGTGAGCCTGAGCAATGGCCTCAGATGCTCCATCTCAGAAGGCAGAGCCAGAGGTACTCAGGCCTTCCCTCCTCAGTGCTCCCAGCTGCTCTTCCCATCAATATTCTGATCACCTTGTGCAGGCTTTTTGTTCCTACAGCAAAGGTACAGCTCCATGGGTAGGCTGGAGCAAGGCAAGGACCTTCTCTCCACCCTGATTCAGGGCACATGGGCTTCAAGTCCAGTCTCATGAACAGAAACTTCACCCATTTTTTCATCCCTAGGTGATAGAACAAGTAAGAATTAAGTCCCATCTGGAGTTCACCTTCCCAGCTGACCCAAGTACAGGAGTGCACTGTCCCTTGAACCTGGATAGTGTTAAACACACACAGAAATAAAAAGAGCAAAGGAAGTTTGTGATGCAAAGAGCAGCTAAATGCAATTTAGAATCATTTTGGTGGAGTTATATGCAGCTGATGAATAATTCATTCACTTGAGTCTTAGTCTTTTATTGACTTCCACTCTAAGAACCTGACTGCATGTGGGTTAGTTTGAAATACCTAAATAATACCCAGGCTCCTTAGAGTCAGAACAGAAAACAAAATTCAGCAAGGGAGAGCCAGCAGGATAAATACCCAGGTGGTTTCCAAAGGCTGTACCATCCAGATTTCTATTCTGTGAGGAGAAGGAGGGGGAGAGAGCTCTCAGAAAATGTCTTTGTAGATATATGTACCACTGTCAGGGGAGCACAAGAGACAGCCACTGCAGATCTGTTTGATGTGCAGTCATATGAACAACACAGCACTCACTGCTGATAAGGAATAAGCCTACACAACAGTGATCTAAGGAGAATGTCACTTTAAAAGGCAATAGAAAACTTGATGTGTGGCAGACTCATGCTTCTCCTCACATTATTGACTGCAGATCCAGAATAATGAGTAATAAAAAGAACAAAGGTTTGCTACCAACATAATAGGAAAAGATGATCCCAAGTGGATTCTCAGGCTTCCTTGCATGTTATCTTCTATGCCAAAATTAATGGAACAAGCCTTAGCTGAATTGCTGCTCCTCTTTTCAAAGTTGCTCATATGAAGTTCACATGAATAAAGAATTCATCTGCCAGAGGACAAGAGCATCAATCTGCTTTTAAATCTACAACACAGTATTGCTCCTAGATAGGATTTTTGATTAGACATACAGGAAAGGACACACACACACACAAAGTCCCTGGTGATAGCAAATGAAATGAAAGCTTTGATCACTTTCAGTCTCTGAACCTTCCACAAAAAAAGGTGAATTATTGTGCAGATGCATAAAAAGGTCTAATTCTGCAGGCTCGCAGATGTCTGTCCTGACCAGAGCTTTAAAACATGCTCTAATCCATAATCTGCACTCTTATTGATTACACCTGATTGCAGCCAATAATTATAACATTCTGTAGAGCGAGCAGTAAATTTTAGAGAACACAAAAAACAAACCCACAGAGAGCCCTCACAAAGTTATGAGAGACAATTCTGTTTCATGGCACACCCCACTATTGACATCTGCTGTTACCTCAACTGCAAGGGCTCCAACCCTCAAGCCCTGCCCCCCTGGGTGGGCTCAGGGCAGTGAGAAGCATCACTGAGGCCCATGGTAGAACCCAAAAACCTCCTTGTCCTCTGAATTCCCACCAGGAACCAGCTGCAGTCCCACCTCAGCCTGCTTCACCCAGATGTGTTTCTCCTTTCTGTACAAATCTCTGTGCAGATCTGCATGAAAATCTTCCCATTTTGCTCAAGTTAGAAGCCAACAGCACACAATTTCACTGCCTTTAAAAATAAACTTAAGAACTGCTCAAAGGTGCTGTTTTGTAGGCGGTTTCATGAGCATGAACAACAGGATTACTTGGGAATTAGGACTTTCAGACAATGCTGAAGGCTGCATATCCCCTACAACTTTATTTTTTAAATTCCTGTCATGAACCAAGCCCGTCAAGCTGTGAGCATTAATGCAATTAACCCCAAATAAAGATGAAGTGACTTTTCAAAAATCGGTTTTGCTACACTCTGGCCCTTAATTACCTACTTAAATAAAAAGTGAAATGCAGACACTGGGCACCCTCTCTTTGATGTTCCAACCTCTCAGTACATGAGATGCTTAAGCAGCAGCACCAGTGCACAGGATAAATCTGTAATCAAACCTGCCCTGATCGAGAGCTTCTGATGCAAGATTCAACTTCTGGTAAAAGTGTTTGCAAACCAATTTGGTTCTTTGAGATTATCAAAAAGAATTAATCATAATGTGCCTCTAACTAACGTACTTAATCCTTCATATAGCACAAATTTGGGGACCTCTCAGAAATTAAGTCTACACTTCCACAAAGATTTATTTACTGCCATTGACATTATCAAAATTTAATTTAGAAAGAATGAAAGGGCCTCTCCTTTCATTCATGCTACTCTCCTTTAAGGCTTACTACAGCATCCAGTGTAGCTATTTATCAGATTCTGCACCAGGAATTTCAATTCCCAGCTTTTGCCCACTGAACTGCACCTATGTCAAGTGCCTGATGTAGCTGAAAGCCACAACTACACCCAAAATGATCCACAGCTCCAGAGGGAGGCTGATGCCTAGTGCTCTCCCCTCTGGATGAGACACAGCCTCTAATAAGCTTATTTAACAGCAGCCTTACATATTTCTAAATGAGGTGCTGGTGTTTTCCCTCCTCTCACAGAGCCTGGGCTGCACTATACTGCTCTACACTAATAATATAAACATAACACCGTGATGAACACATTTTTAAAGATGAACAGCCACTGTGCCAGAAACACGAATTTCCTGCAGTCTGGATTCCACAGTAAACCAATTAGCACTTCACATCAGAAATGAAGTGCCACAGTCTTTTAACTTTATAAATGATTAAGCAGCTGCTGTCTGATTCCTCAAACAGCAAATTTCATACCTGCCATACCCAGAACTACAAAATCAGGTCAGGTTCAAAACAAGCAGCAGATGCTCCAGTTTCACGAGTCAGGGTTTATCATCTTGCACTACCACGCTATCACCATCAGAACAACATCACCCAGTTTTCAAACACAAACCTAGTTCCTCCAGTACCCTGTGGCCAGTGCAGCAGGGCTGTAATTTAACACAGCTCCACTGGCTTCAGTGAAACCTCATGTGTCCAAACACACAATCAGGTGGGGATGCTCAAGGAGGCTACGTGACATCTGGCAGCAGGAAGCAGGACTTCTAATGCAGGTCACTATTAACATATACCTACGTACAAATTGTATTTAAATTTTTATAAACATGTATTTCTAAGGGGGGAGAACTTTACAGCCTCAAAGTCAGTTTGCACTGAAAAGATACCTAGTAGGGAGACACACCAGAGATGTGAGGAAAGAAGGATGAGGAAATGGGAGAAAAGAGTTTGATCTCCAGCTGAAAGAGGATTTGTCTCTATCACACACAACAGAGCCTGTGAATGCTTTCTAAACACAGGTTTATGTCCTTGCTCAGCCAGCTGGGTGATGGCCAGCAGAGCAGGATGGGGACCAGCAGGAAGGCTGACATCTACCCAGTCACCAGCACCACTGTCTGCACCTCTCTGGGCACAGAGACCTGCCCAGGACACAGCACAGCAGGTCAGGATGTCACACTGCCTTCCCTGCTCCAGGATGGGGCAGGACCCTGGAAAACCATCCTCTTGTTCTCTGTTTTGTGGGAAGGGCTTCCTCCTCAAAGAAAGCTCCTTCAGGAGGGGACAGTCATCACCAGTGACATGGGAAAGCATCCTGCTCTTGGTTCTGCTCCCAGGTCACATCTGGAGGAAACGAGAGATCAAATGGCACAGGGTGGAAACATGGAGCATCCTCAGAGCTGCAGACTGGCACCACCAACAGAGAGGGCTTCACCCAGAGCCTCCCTGAGACAGAGCTGCCAGAGGAAATGATTCAGCCCCACCAGCCCCTGTGAGAGGGAGGACACCCCGACCCCCAGCCCAGGGCTGTCCTTCTGGGAAGCATCCATGGGAAGTGACAGCACAGGAGGGAGAGACTGTGGCTGCCTGTGCAAGCTGAGGCAGGAAAAGCAATTTCTCTCCAAGCTGCTGATTTCACCTACCTGAAGGGGCTGATTTCACCTCACTGCTTCCTAACCAGGTCCTAGCCCAGTAACAGGGCACTCTCACTCCCATGCAGGCTGTGCTGTGCCTCCTACCCCAATACCAGCCCTCAGAGATGGTCCCCAGAGATAGTCCCCAGGCCTGAGAGGGGACAAAGAGCCTCCAAAGAGGGACTGAGACCCTGAAGAGCAAAGGGCAAGCAGCTATCACACCCCATGGAAATAAATTATAGAAAGATACAAACACCCTCTGCATCTCCAATCTCTGTGGTCTTGTACTTCTAGCACCTCCAAACTGGCAGTGGGGAGTAATAAAGTGCACAAAATACTTTCAACATCCTTGTTTTTGGAGGCAAAACTGTAACATCTTCTGTGCACTCACACACCGTGCTGACAAAATTTCTACCTCCTGTGCCCCATTATCCAGGTGAGTCAGCCCAGTCCCTTCACCTCCCACCCAGACCTGCTGCAGCAGCTTCCCAGCAGCTGGAGCAGTGCCAGATCCCTCTCTGTGGCTGGACACTCCTCCTGTCCATCACCTCACTGGAGCCATGAAGTGCTCCAGGGTCTTATCAGAGACGTGGCAGGTTCAAAGTCTGGAGGACCAAAGGGTTCCAAGGCAGGTGACACATCCAGCCTCTCTGGTTTGTCCCACACTCCCCTGGCTGCAGGAGGGTTTCCTCCCCAGCTCTGGTCACTCAGGTGGACGCCGTGCTCCCTGACAGGTGCCACACCTGCCCAGCTTCCCTCAGGCACCACCAGGGATGCTGCCATGGCCCTGCTAATGTCCCAGACAAACATGGGGCAGCGTCTCCTTCATTTTGAGTCGTCAAGGAGTATTAAAGGGAGCTTGGAGAAGCCGGGTAATTACTTCTGGATGAAGGATTTCACAGTAGAGAGAAGTACGTGAGGAGCGTGGAAAACCACGGCTGCCCCAGCTTTATGATTATTTTATAGCCTCATTAATCTGTGGCAAATGGGGCAGAATTAGTACATAACCTAAATACTGGGCAGAGATCTACAGCTCTGTAAGAGGAAACATAAATGAGATAGTAAAGTTTCAGCATTTTCCATGATATATATGGACACAGAGACAAAAATAAGAACCCAAACCTACCAGTTTCCTGACAAGAATCTTTTAAAGAGTGAGAATAAGTGATATCTAACTCTTATAATTATATCCTCAGTGCATTCATTCTCTCAGGATGAGTAACTCAGGATGCTCTAGCCTCCAGAAAAATTATGACTCAGAGCAATGCTCTGCCCTTGATTAGACTTTATGGGTCATGCCTAGCCCAGGGAAGGTGTACCTAGGAAAGGACTTACCCATCCCCATGTACCTGCTCAGATGTCAGAGTTCAGACCACTGCACTCCATCAAACACGAACCAAGACAACATCTTGGATGCCTTTGCTTCTTCTCCCTATCCCCAGTTCCAGGCCACAAACCCAGCAGAGCAGGACTCACTTCTGTGTCCATTCAGCATTTGGCACAGCAGAGCACCAATACTGATACAAGCATTCCCTCAAAATCCTTATTTAAAGGAACCCATCCCCATGGCTGCTGGCTGGCAGAGGCTGGCAGGGATGAGGGGAGCAGCTGATGCTCCCCCAGGGCCACCAGCACTCATTTCACCTCCCCCAGGCCCCAGCCCCACCACTCCAGCACGCTCAAGAGAATGGTCCTGTGGACATTTTTATCTGGGATTTGATCCTGCACAACCTGAAGACAACAGATGTTGTTGCACCTGCTACAGGTGAGGTCAGTTCAGATCCTTTCGAGGCAGAGCTGTGCATTTTCCCAGCCAGGGGAGAATCACCAACCAGTGGAAAGAGAGAGCACTTGTTAATAGGAGGGCCAAAAATAAATTTGTACTGTAAGTCTATATAATAAATTGCCAGCACTTTTGGTGCTATGGACTGATGTTTTCTGTGAACACAGGTCTGCTGCAATTGCACTTCCAGAGCTAGGAAACACAAAAACAACATTTCACAATGTCTCATCCTTTGCTACAACAATTAGTGCCTCGTTTTATTAACAAAGTACCTGTAAAGTGCTCATTTGCCAGTTCTGGGCAAATAAATGGGCAATAACCATCTAAAATTTGAAAGGAGGCAGGTTGGGATGTCTTGTTGTTAGACCAGATGAGCTCTGGTGTAAAGCATCTCTTGAAGGTGAGCCTGCTTTCAGGGTGGCTGAATGTGGCTGTGGAGAAGGAAACAAGCTGAGCAGCTCATGGCATTTTCCCAAAGAGGGGTCACCTCGTGGCTGTGGGGTGCAAGGAGCAGCTGATCCAAAGGAGAAGGAGAAAGAGCAGCCATTGAAAGGATGTTTTCATCCTCAGAAGGCATCCAAAACAAACAAGCAGCATGCCATGGGCTTGATCCAAAGCCCATTGAAAGCAGTGGAAAGCCTCCAGCTGCCCTCAATGGGCTCAGGGGAGGCCAGGCATGCCTTGGGAGCTCCACGTGCTGCCCCACCAACAAACACCCTGAGCCCAGTGGGGACTCCTCACCTCCTGCAGCTCCTCCTGCCACTGCTGTTCTGGTCTTCTCAGCCCCAGCAGGCATCCTGCAGTCATCAGCTATTCAATCAACCCAAATTAGATTAAATACACTTATACAAAATTTTTTTTTTTCTACCTAGCCCCAGGAACTCATACAGGCTGTGAATCTACTGCTGACGTAGCTGTGGCCCACAAGATCTGCACCAAAAACCTGAACTCTGCTTCTGTGCTTCACAAGGCTCCTCCTGGAGCCACCACACAGCTCAGTCCTCCCCCAGCTGCCACCCTCGTGTTTGCCCTGGAGCTTTCAGGAGTTGGACAAGAAATCTGCACTGATGCTACAGAAATTCCAAGTTCTTCTCACCAAGACAGGTCAAGTTTAGACAACACATTTTGGACATTCAAGCTGAGCAAGCCTCCTTTGAAAACCATGAGTCCTGATCCAATTTTCCCTCCCTTTTGATGAAGAAACCCCCAAGAGAAAGGCCAGCAGCACTGTCAGATGCTGCAGGGTGGGAGCAGTGACGCTGGGATACGTCAGAAACACAAACAATGAGAGAGGAAGAGGGAGGGAAAGGTGGAGGGGACAGCTGGGATGGCCACGGGGCTGTGGCCTCGGCTGAATCAGCCCGTTGAGGTCAGCAGGACCTCGCCCCTGCAGGAAACAGGGTGTTGGGCATGGAGCCCTGTCCTGCCAGGTGAGGCTCACCCACAGCTCACCCCGTTCTCACAGCCCCAGCAGACACACGGGGCACAGCAACTCCCCCCCGGCCAGCACATCTGTCCCCACAGCTGGTGGCCATGGCCAGATCCACAGGAAAAACTGTGCAACCCCTTATCCCAGCACTTGTGGAGGGTGAGGACAAGGGTGCAGGGGCACGGGTGTTAGCTCAGCCCACAGCTCAGAGTCACTCATTTTTGGGTTAACTGGGGAGAACAGAAGGGGAGAGGCAATGGTAAAGCCCATTCTCCCATTTTGCCAAAGGACTGTTGATAAAACAGGCTGTTAAAACTCAATATACTTCGGATCCAGTGTTTTCTTCTGGTTTTTAACTCCTTTTAACTTTTCCCTCATCACTTTGGCAAAAAGGGAAGCAGAGCAGACATGCTGAGAGTGGGGCTTTAGCCCAGCCAGGCTCCCCACAGTTTCCTAGCCTCTCTTCTGGCCATCCTCAACAGCATGAACTCCCCAATGGGGGTCAATCTGAGACCATTCATACACTTTAAAAGCTATTCCTGCTGTAATGGGCACAAATGAGAATTCTGCATTTGTTAACAATTATCCCAGGCAATAACTTCAGTTCCCCCCTTGCTTCCAATGGAAACAATGCAGACTGAGGACTGAGTAGTACCTGTTGGCAGAGAAAGTTTTAAATGGATGGATAAGAGGGGCTAAAATAGCTTCCTAAAAGAAGAAATCCCATTGCTTCCCTCTTCCTGCCCCCTTGGGATGCAAAGCAGACTTGAAAAGTGCCCTTGCCATTATCAGAGCTGTGATTCAATCAGCTTTTCAAGGTCCTAATTAACGGGTATTTGTTTTCATGGGTGTGATTCCTCACTTGCCAAGATTGCAGAATTATAATGTATTTTTCCCTTCCTCCTTGGAGAGGACATGAGACCTTAGCCAGGCAAAGGAAGCCATTTGGAGCAGGAAGAGGATGCTTGGAAGTAGAGCTGGGGTGCTTATATTAGGCCCTTTCGGAGGTCAGAGGATCAAACTGACTTTTTTTAAAAAGAAGTCTGCTGTTCTCATTCACATTAATGAGCAAAACTGTAGCACAAGGGGCCCTTTGCCTGCCTGTTTGAGCAGGTCACTCTGTCCTGCCCAGCTGGTCCTGGAGGATGCTTCCCAGAAACCCAACTCCCATCCTGTGCACGTGGCTGGAAGGGGACAGGGGACATCCAGCCCAGGGAAACCAGAGCACCTGGTCCTCCTCTCCCTGCAGTTCCATCAGGAGGAAGGAGAACTTCCAGCTGCTTCTGACTGGACCCTGCTACACCCAGTTTCATTCCCTCCTGCCCCATATACCTGTTCCTCAAGGCAGGCAGTAGCTTTTGGGTGGGAACAGCTCCAGGACTGGGGTTTTGGAGGGCAAAGAAAGCACAGATAAAGGCTGAAAGGGGCTCAGATGTCCCATAGGCTGCCTGCAGAGACAGTAACATTTGCTTCCTAGGGGCACAGATAGAGGGGACTGTCCCCCCATCACAGCCCTGTCCTTCCCACCCTCCCCAGGCACTCAGTGGCCTTGGCAGGGACATGGGGATATCTGTCCCTTCTGCACAGAGACAGCAAGCTCCTTCAGCACACAACTCACTCATTGCTAGAATTCACACAGGAGGGGAAAATAAATGCTGGGGTTCGAAAACAAATCCAGCTGGTGCTACATTTTCAAATCCTGGGGGAGTTAAAAAAAACACAAAAATAGTCACACTGAACATCCTTTCACCCCTGCCCTGCTGATGAGTGTTAAATCAAATAATGCTTCCCCCCACCAAGAACACAGCAGCCACGGGAATACAATTCCTGCTTCTGTACTGCTAAGTGATGCACTGGCCTTGCAGCAGGTAAAATTGTAGCACAGCACCATCTGTTTCCCAATATGCTTGCTGCCAGCTTCCATTGCAGGGATTTACTCCCACAGCCCTTCCAAGGCAGAGCTGAGCTGTTGGGCAGAGCATCTGTCACAAGAGAAAGGGATCTGTCACCTGCCCACTGCCTGCCTGGGACACAACCTACTGAAAGGTGGGGACAGAACATTTATTTTCTGTCACACAGCACAGGCTCACAGTGCCAGCTCCAGTGAATAGCCCTTGATGATGCTACACATCCTTAAAATATTGCAGAGGAAGGCACATTTTCCAGCTGTTTGTGCCTTGTGCCAGAGCACATTTAGATCAGCAATTTCTCTTCAAAATATTCTGAGGGTTGCTGCAAATTTTCCACTATGATTACGCAGAAGGAGAAAAGCAGCCAACAGTTCCACATCTTTAGACTGAAATTTAAGGGACTTGTACACAAGTACTTGTGAAAGCCTCAGACGTCAGTCAGGCAGCTCCCAATCTCTTGTGTGCAATGGTTTCAGGCACATCTCAAACAGTGACCAAAGCACCAGGGAGCTCAGGACAGAGCAGACCCCAAGGGTGACCGTCCCCAGGGGAGCTCAGGGGGTGCCAAGCCCCAGTGCTGGGGGTGCAGAGCCCTCCCAGGGCTGCCCCATCTGCAGCTCCCTTGAGCTGGACAGACTGGCAGGCAACAGAGCAAAGCCCACACTCCAACTCGACCCAAATTCCTGCTGTTCTCCCTGCAGAGCAGCTGGTGGGGCTCTGTGCTCAGCAAGGGGAGCAGAGCCCTCGGCAGCTGGAGCAGCTCTGGCTGCAGCAACACTAAGTGTTTTGGGGCTGTGAGGTTCTGGTACAGGTTCCAGCACCAGGGCAGCATTCCTGCATGGTTAAGCCTTCATCCCCTCAACACCCATGGTCAACATCACATCCACATGGCCAGCTGACCCACCAGCCAGCCCAGCATCGGGAACCACACCAGGAGCAGTCTGCCATGAGCAACACCCATGCAAAATAAACCTGGGAGAACCCTCTGAACACCCTTCATGCTCTGTCACTTCTGATCCACGCTCCAGGAGCACCTCCACCAACCACGGGGACATCCCCCCAACTCCTTCGGTGGTAACAGCCTCCCAGGTTCAATTAACTCATCAACTCAAAGAAGTTCCTCTCACCTGAGACTCAGGAGACAGGCACCTCCTGGAAGGGAAAGCTGCTTGCACACCTCACCCTCTGCCACACGCCATAAACTCCCCTGGATCTGTATCTGGATACTCCACTCAGTCCCCCCACCTCGCCTTGGGTCTTCTGCACAGCCTTGCCCGGGTGGCTGTCGCTGGCCAAAGGCTGCTGGCCACACACCACGGCACCCGAGCTGGTGGCTGCAGGCAGGGAAATTCCTGCAGCACCGGGAGAAGCGGCCAAGCACCTCCCAGGGCAGCCGGGACAAGAGAGCGCCTGTCAGCAGGCAGACGAAAGCAATGAGCAAACTGGTTCAGCCTGTTGCTGCCTCTGCTGAGGGCCAGCTCGGCACGGGAGGTGTGGAAGTCATGTGTTCGCTCCTGCCCCAGCTTGGGGGAAAAAAACAAAAAAACAAAACAGCAAAAAACCCCAAAAAATCAAGTGGTTTTGTAGGATTTAAGACTTTAACCTAACTACTTTCAAAGAGGTTATTTGATGACTGAAATAAAGACAAAACAAGACCTAGAATTTCAATGCCAAAGTTGTAGCAAAACAAACCCTTCCTCTCCCCAGTTTTTTTTTTACATATAAGCACTTCCTCCTCTTCTACAGCCCTAATTTTATTGTTCAGTCAGGAATGGGGAGTCTTGTTTCCACTTCTCTTCCTTCCAGCCCCATCAATGTCACAGGCTGTAAGAAATCAAGACAATAGCATCACTTTACAAAAAACCTGCCCTCATCTCCCACGGAAGGAAAGGAGAGTATCCATCAATGCTTCAAAAAGATCCAGCTGATCTGGAAGTACAACCTGTTATACTCTTATACCTTAAATATCTCAACTCCCATGGTTGCAGGTTTCAGTAGCTGCTTTGTTGCCTAAGGGATACACCAACCAATGCACCAAAACACACAGCAGCCAGCTCTGAACCAGCACAGAGCCAAGGGAAAGGCTGATTCCAAGCCAAGCCAGCCTGGCACAGGAGCCACTGGCCCACCTGTAGCTGTGGGACTCCCCCATGATGCCATCAGAAACACAAGCTCACTTCACTTCTTCAAGAGAGCCCCAATGAGCTCAGATCCTGGGATGCTTTTTCTCATTCCCCCAGTAAAATGACTTCCTGGGGAGAAGTCATTGGACACCTCATTCATTCTTCAGCACTGTTGGTGCCTGTGCTTTGCTGCATTTCAGCCCTCTAGTAGAGACCTGTTTGGGAGAGATTCACCTGCTTCACTGTGCATCCCAGAGGTGTGCGTAAAATCAGCACCCCCAAAGGAGCCACTGCCTTGCCTACAGCATCCAGAATGCTCCACTTGGAGATTCTGACATTCAGGATTTAAAACATCTTAAAGCATCTGTGCATGAGTGCACTTCTGGCCTGCTGTTGGACTGCTCTGCTGGGAGAAACCTAATCAATTTATCCTCACAGTTCTCCAGCCTTTGCTCATCCTCAGTTTTATACACCATGTATGGATTTCATCCTCTTCATTATTTCACTATTTCTGCAGTGTCTTTATGGGATACTACAAGGCAGAGTATCTATTTTCCCTTGCAAAAATCTCATACATCCTAAATGGAAACATTTTCCCAGATTTTTACCCACAGTCACACAGAAGAACCTCCATGTCCCAGCCTGTAATAGCAGACAAGGATTATAGAAAACACCAGGGACACAGCCAAGACCCTGGTGCAGACTGAACCACGGCACAGCTCCATGGTGACATTCCCGTGTCCCCCAGCCCAGCAGCCACTCCTGCTGCCTGCCTTGGTTCAGTCCAATGCAAACCCCTCCTTGCTTAGCATCTTTTAGGTTCATCTCTGCATAATCCTTCCCTCCATTAGGCTAATGAATGAAGTGTTTCCAAGGAGCAGAAACACGCTTGTTACCAAATTACGAGAGTCAGGCTGAAGCAGATCCTTTAAACAAACACATCCTGACTAAGCTCTAACCCTGTTTACCCAATCTCCCTCCTCCAGCCCCTGGGTATCCCCAAAAAGCAGCAGCACTTTGGGGCTGCAGGACCGGTCTTTCCATGGCCCAGGGCACTGGGGACTGTTTCAAGCCTGCCCTTATGCAAGGAATCTGTCCAATTCCCCTCCTGGGTGAATTCTGCTGGGCTCCCCTCCTGCATCCACACACCTGTTCTCAGAGAGGGCAGCTCCAGCATTAAAAACATCCAACGCTGCCAAAAATCTCCTGCTCTCCCTGGCTTTTCTCCTGGGCAGCTGCAGCATGCATGGCTTACAGGTTTGGGGGCCCTCACACATAAAACTCAAGCCTAGGGGAGCTGCCCACACTGCTTGGGCAGCCCCGGCCCCCAAGAACTCCAGGGTTGCCAACCTCATCTCAAAAATATGTATTTTTAATCCCAGTTATCACAATGATGATGGTGGCAGGGCTTGCACCGGTTCCAACCCTCCCCACATCACAATTACTACAATGTACAAACAGCCAGGGAAACACGGGATAAAAAAGCCCATCCCGAAGTATTTCAGCCCTATGGACACGGACCAAAACCCTTCCCAGTGCACAGAGGGGTGCCGGCACACTCTGAGGAGAGGAGCAGGGGGCTCCCAGCACCAGGCACGTACTGCCCCAGCCCACCGAGGCACTCCTGCAGCCGTTCAAAGCCTCCCCACGAGTTTATTAAATTTTATCAGATGGATACCACGTCCCCACAGACGCCTTCCCACCTCCTGCGGCGCTGATGCCCTTGAGGAAAGGCGAATTTTCCCCCCTCATCAACCCCCACGAATGGGCCGTGAGGAGATTCCCACCGGGAAGGCGGAGCGGCACCAGGCTGGGGTTAAAGGGATTCCGCTGATCAAAAACCTGGGGATGCCGCGGACGGAGAGCGGCGATGGCCGAGCAGGGATTTCTGGATTTATTCATTTATTCACGCCGGGCAGTGCCTCACTAGAGGGCAGCCAGCACACGGCTCCCACACCCAAACCTCTGCGAGCTCCGAGAGCTCAGCACAGGCGGCACGGCGCGATTTCAGAAGGGACAGTGCTCCGAGGGAGGGATAAAACACTTTATTAACCTGCTCTGTGCATGTGGTGCGGCTCACACAGGGACTCTCAGGCTACATCCCTTGCTCCCAGCGCCCTGACTGCTCAAATCCCCTCACCAGCTCCAATATTAAACCCTGCTTTTCATTTTCCCCACAAAAGTGCCAGGATTTACTCAACAATGCAGCTTTTTCAGCAGAACCTCTAAATTTGTCTCCACAACCCCAGGAGAAAGAGGCAGAGAGTTATTTGGCTAGCTACAGAGGGGAAAAACAGCAATGCATAAAAAAATCCCAGCAATTCACACACCCCCCCCCCCCAAAAAAAAAAAAAAAAATCCAGGCCCTAATTTTGCTTTATATACCAGACAAATATAAATCAATGAACCAACAGCACCACAGGAAAGTTCCACTTTCCCATGGGAATACCCAGGACCTCACCAGCTAAATTCCTTCATGCCAGAAACAGTGAGATCAAACCCCAGTGCTGGGAGACCTACTCTGCATTTTAGGTATTTACAGTAAATGCTTACCGTGGTGTAATTGCCTTGGTATGGCAACAATACCTTGTCCTGTTAGGAAATACCATGGGAATAGGGATTTAAGGTAGATAGTGTAAGTTCTCACCAGGATTTAATAACCTCCGCTGGGGCTGATTTGCTTAGAACAGTAGTTAAACAGATCAGATATTCCCAGGGGACCCTCTTCTGATCAGCAATCTGATCCAAAACTTCCTGGAGCCTTTCCAGGCTGGGTCAGCCCCTCCAGTGCCAACAGATGGGTCTGGAGGGGCTTGAACCCAGCACAGCCCTGTGGATGACCCCATCTCAGCAGGGACTTCCCTTCAGTCAGTTCTGCTCCACGTTTTAACCAACCAAATTCAGTTTTATTTTAGATAAAAGTCTTCATAAATTGATCTCTGTTAGAAGAAAATTGGTCTCGGACTAGAAAGGAACATAATTTTTAAAAAAATGTTCTTTTTGGCAGTATATTTTAAGAAGAGGACAATTTTCCTCCTTATAAGTTGCTCTCAGTTCTTCAAGGCCATCATGGTCCCAATTCCATACCCAGATCCCAAAGGTCTCCTTCCTTCAAGGAGTGAAACAAACCATATGCAAGAATTCCCCTGTGAGAAATCACTCTTGCCCATAGCCACCATGTAATTAATGTTTTCCTGCTCTGTGTATTCTGAGAGCACATTGGCAAGCTGGAATTTGTTTCATACACATTTTTTCCAGCCTGTCCCTTAATCCACCTGAACTCCTAGCAAGATGACAGAACAGAGGTCACCCTTCACTCTGTTACCAGAAAGTGAGCCACTGTGGGAAAGAATCTGCAGGGCAGCACATGAAGTCACTGCCTGAGACACCTGCAGCAGCTTAGAAACTTGGACAGAATGAAGAATTAGCCCTTTTCCAGGATTGCTGAATATTATTACTCCTTTCCTTGAACAGGGATTTTCACTTATGGACACTTATGTATACACCAGAAATGAGAAAGCAAGATGGCTTGTATTAAAGACCATCCTAGGGCTTTATAAGCCATACTTACATGCCAAAACCTCATATTGGATTTATTTTTTTTATTTCATTCTCCAACTCCAGTAATTTAGCAGCACATATTGATTTTGAAAGACTGGGCAAAGCTAAATGAGCAGGATGCAGGGGCAGCCAGGAGTAACTGCTGAGCCAGAGAAAGGACTAAAAAGAATAGGAAGAAAAATAATATCACTTAATCAAAAAAGATTAAAGAGAGTCTACATTTTCCCCTGTTTGAATGGCAAACTTCCCATCAGATTAAAGAGACTACTTAAAACCAGAATGTCTTCCATCAGAAGTCTGGGTACAAAAAGGAAACCAGCTCATATAGAGGCTCAAATATTCTTCCAATTTATTCTAAAAAGAGAAATGTATATTAAAAAAAAAAAAAGGATATATATTTTCTTTTTCCTCAACTAAAATAATTTTCTGGCAGTGCTTTCCCACCCAGTGCAGGAGCACAGGCACTGCTGGGACTGACACGGGGCTCATGACCCACTGTGGAGGCAAATTCCCTCCCAGCAGTGCCAGCTCCACTGGGATACACGGGATCAGCCCCTTCCCCCTGGCCCTGGGGGACTCACACTAGGAGAGGCTGCAGCTGAGCCTCAGGGCATCCCTTGAGGTGAATATTAAGTTCTCCGTGTTCTGGGTGGGCTCCTGGGAAAACTCCCACCTTCCCAAAAGTGAGCTGCAGCACAGGGCTAGGGGAAACCTCCCCCAGCCCTGGGGACAAGGGGACAACACAAGTTCCCCCCTCCTGTAACACAGCACAAGCTGCCCGTCCTCTCCTTGAACAGAACTGTATTCTACATTCTAAAACCAGGAGAAAAAGAAACAGTGTATGGGGACAGGATTAGTGTTCAAAATTAATTAACAGATAATGCCCCAACAAATGAGTTTCATCCCAGTTTATTCCCTCCATCCCACAGGGAAAACATCCTTCTTATCAGAGCAGCAGAGAAAGTGAGGACAAGCCTAACAAAAAGACAAGCTGTACTTCTGAGAGTTGTTATTTTTAACTAATTCTCCCCGTTTTGTTCCACGTTACTTTAATTAAATAGCTGAGATTGTGGTAAGAGCCCACTCTTGCACCAGCACTAATCTGCAGTGCCCCACAAGGCAACGACGGGCTTGGCTCGAGCTGCTGAGCACAATTTCTCAAGAGGCTGTTTTGATACACAGCACAGTTGGGAGCTTGTGCCATATTACCCCAGGAGAGGAAAAATCCATGTTCCTGCAGAGCTGTGACTCTGCTCTGTGTGCCAGGGGTGTTATGTTCTCCAGGTGATGCCTCCTGACCAGGCACCTGTGCAGCAATGGGGAGGTTGACAGCTCTTCATTTCTTCTGGTCCGTGACACCTCCAGAGCTAGGGGTTTGGTGATTTCTACTGGGGTTTTGGGAGGGGTGTTTTTTAAACAAATTTTCTGGTATTTTTGCACCCAGAAGCACTGTTCTAAGCAAAGTATTGCTCTGCTCTGCTGCAGTTAAATAAAAGCTCAGGCTCTACTAAAGATTAGACCTAGCAAAGACTCCGAAACAAGAAGCTGTTCCTAAAAGCCCATCAGACAAAGCCAGGGCCTGCCCCAGGACCAGGGATTGTGAGAAGATGGCAGTAGGGTCCCTCTCCAACACACATCCACATGTACCCAACGATGGGCCAGTTTGCAGGGTACCACACCCAAACTCGCAGTTACTGGGGCAGAAGAAAGGAAAATATCTTGAGAGGGGTGCAGAGGCCCAGCTGGCAGCAGGCTCCACACCCAGGTTCCCACAGCATCAGGCACTTCAGGATTAGAGGCACTCTCCCCTCCAAACACGAATCCAAGGGTTTCACTTCATGGCTGCACCAGCCAAATGAATCCCTGATGCAATCCCACGGGGCTCCTAGTGCTAGTGATTGTCCAAGGAGCAGGGCTGGCCAGTCTCCAGCCCTGACAGCCTGCAGGACCCTTTGCAGCACTGAGGGCCCCCCCTGCCAGAGCCTTGGAGCAAGAGTCAGGGGCACCTTGCTGGAGAAATGACCCTGTGCCTTAGCTAAGGGGTCTCAGGTTAGAGACTTCTGTCTCCAGTTTGGGTTCTGATAAATTATGTTCTCCGGCAATAATCACTGATCCTGTACAAGGAGACTCGATGACAACAGCAGTGAGTCATCCCCCTTGCATATCATCCCCCAATGCCTTCCACTCCCCCTTCCAGGATTTGATTCAAAACAGTCCCATCTGTTTTCAAAGCTTCTTATCTGTTTGCTTTAGCCTGCAGCTCACAAATTTGCTCTTTTCCCCTTTCCTTAGGGAAAGGCACCTAGCATGGGCAGGGGGTTCAGGCAGCACTGAGGAATGAATGGATGTGGCTTCTGTAATCACTGGCCTGAGTGATCTCTGCACCCTGAATCACACTGCTGAGCCACTCTTTGCAAGTGTTGTCCTACACAGCTGCAGCTGAATTCAGCCTGGAAAAACATCTATTCCCTTCTCCACCTATGGAAGTTTATTTTCCTTTAGTGTGAACCATAACACATAATACAACCTAGAAGAAGATGACAAGCAAAAAAAAACTGGACATGTTTTAAATGCCCATTAAGTTCAAAATATCAAAAAAATACCAGCTGTTGGTTCTGCTCATTTTCTGGGACAGTTATGGTAAAATAAAAGGATCTTGGAGGAATGCATTCAAATCTTAAGCTGAAAGGGAAGGTGGCAGAGGAAGCAGCCCCCTCCAGCAGCAAATTACTCAACCACATCACAAATGCAAATGTGAACAATCCTGCTAAACAGGCTCAAAGCAATTGAGTCTCATAGTAAAGTTAACTGAAACTACAGGAATTTGCCCTGGAAACCTTCCTTCAAGTTCCAGTGTCTGCACTTAGAGATCATAGGAGGCATCTAATAGATAAAATCATCGACCTTTCGAAAGCTCACTTTAAGCTGCCTACAGGGAATCACATAATTATGGGATGAAAGATAAAGCTTTGTCTGGGATAAGACAGCATAAAGCAGTGAGAAATGCATGATACAGTTATCATCATCTGGGCTTCTTTCCATCTGCCTTCTGAGGTTCCTGTTTCCAGGATCTCCTCAGCTGCCCTGAGAGTCACAAACCGACCAAAGGGAGAGCAGCTATACCAACACTCCAGCAGTCTGGACTTAAAGATTTAAGAAAAGAAATCAAAAGCAAAGGGCCACAACCCTTTAAGAGCTGCAAACATCATGGAAATCATCATTCCCCATCATCTGTGATCTGTCATCCTGTGATTACCAGGAAGGGCTGGAGTCGCAGCAGCATCTAAAAACACCATGGGCAGACAGTAAGGGAGTATAAAAACTAATTCTCAGGGCACAGAACAACCACTAAATGACAGAGGTTAGGGTAAAAGCTTCCTCCAAGGACTGGCTTGCCCATAGTTGTTCTGAATCAAGATGCAACTGTCAGCTGGCTCCTGTCCCTTAAAATTACTTCCATCTGCCTTCACCCAGCCAAGCTTCTGGCATAAACAAAGCCCTCACAACCAAACATCCTCTCCCTCCACACCCCACCGTGCATTCCATTCGGGGAAGAGCAGATTCCATGCTGACCTACAGCTCTGCAGACAAGCTTCAACACTCCTGGCCTGTTTTCTTTTGGAAGAGAGTGGGGGCAGTTGTCTCCCAACAGAATCTTTCTTCCCCTTGCAGGGGAACAAGTAGAGGCTGGCTGTTCCCTGTGTCCTACCACCTCCACTAAGAGACAAAAGGACATATCCCACACCAAAATTTACAGCAAAGCTACCCAGCACCTAGCAAAGTCCATGTTGGACCTGCTTCCATCCCATCCCACCTTCCTGTCATCCCCTGGGAGAGGGGAGCTTTGTCTACAAGACCTCCCAATGCACCCCCAGGACTTGCTGTGTGTTTTGAAGCACTCAGATTCAGAAGAACAGAATCCATTCTGCTCCAGGATGGCAGTGCTGGACTTGACATGTACTGGGCTGAACACAGTTATATTCACTGCTCCAATGCAAAAGACCACATTCAACTTGATAGATTTTGCCATCTTCTCACAGACCCCACTCCTTTATTATAAAGGAAGTGAAGCACAGACCTGACTGCACACAAAAAGCCAGTTCCACAGCTTGGAGCACAGCTACAGCCCAGCCTCATCCAGAGCTGCATCCCCTCTACCAAACAGTTCACTGCACTGTCCTTAAGCATATAAAAAAATATAAAGCCTGCAGTAATCCTTCTTTTGCCTCTTTTTGTTTTGGTTTTGTTTTGTTACTGTATGCTCCAGTTGCTGTTGGAAAGCAATTTCTGATTCAGGCTCTAGGTCCATTTAACAATTCAACTAATAATTGTATTTTATTTCTCAGACTATTAGCATGTAATGGAGCAGCAGCAGCCTTGGCTCCTGCTGTCTGGGAAGAGAGAGAATTTGTGCCAAGGGCTAAGTGCACTGCTTTGGGTCAGCTGGTCCCTCCAAATCCCAGAGTACATTATCTTGGTAGTGGGAATCACCCCGCTCTGCTCTCAGCAGGAACTGGAGCTTCCAGTTGCTCTTCAAAAGATGAAGAAATATCAATGTGTTTCCTAGTACTTTCTCCCCTTCTGTACTCCTCCAAAATAATAGAAAGCTGCTTAAATGAGATGTGCACACTCACAGAACAAGTTAATTAATGGTCTCAGCCTGGACTGGTGAAACCAGCATGCCTTGAGCAGTGATTTAGCACTTCAACACTGGCTGCCAGACTTTCACCTTCCAAGCAGTCTTTAATCCCCCATATTAACATTTAGCTCCCTGCTGAGGGGCCTCTTCCAAAATTCAGCTCTTTGGGAGCTTGTTCTCAAGACAGAAGCATCCCAGGTTCCCACTGAGCTCAGGAGCTGGAGTGGGGCTGCAGGGCTGGGAGGGAAGTGGCTCTGCACTCTGACAGCAGAGGGATGAACATCTGCAACATCTGCCCAGCCCCACAGCAACTGACAGGAGAGCATGCACAAGATGAGAGCTCTTCAACACAAATCAGACCAGCAAGGAGCCTCATTTCTGAGGTACCAAAGCTCCTACAGAGGTTTAAAATTAAAATTCCTTCCTGCTGAATGACACCTGTTCTGATTCTGCTTCATCCTGCCAGCACCTTCTCTTGCAAGATGTATTTTCTTATATGATGGAAGAGAGCAAAGAAAGAAGGAAACATTTCTAGGAGCTGCAGAGTTGTGTTTATCCAGCACGCTCAGGTTCTGGTTTGCAGCAATCGCTGTACCCAGGACCTGCTGCACACACTGAGTGGACTGAGACTGCTCTGAAGACCCAGCCAGGGTCAGTGACAGCCAGGGAGAGCATCACTTCTGCCTGGGACAGTCTACACAGAGCAGAGGTGACAAGGACAAGAACAGAGAGATCTGAGCTGTGCACCAATCTCTGCTGCAGGCTTTGCAGAGGTTTTCCTCCTGCAGAAGCTGAGCCCAGGCTGGGCTTGTGGGCAGCAGGCAGAGAGAAAATCCAAGAAACTGGTGGAGTCCTCATCCCTGGAAATGTTCAGAAAACACGTAGGTGTGGTGCTTAGGGATGTGGTTCAGTGGTGGAGCTGGCAGTGCTGGGACAATGGTGAGACCCAGTGATCCTAGAGAGCTTTTCCAACCTCAGTGATTCTGAGAGCAGACTCAGGGAGCAGAGGGAGGACTGGAGCACAGCCAGGTCCTGCTCAGCCCATGAAGGGGTGAGCACCTTACCCTCTTGCACAAGACTTGTCTGATCCCTGAAGATGCAGAAACAGATGGGGAAGATGAAAACCAGGGCTCTCCCCACTCACCCAACCCCAGTCCACCTTCAGGAAGAGCAGAGCAGGCATCACCCCTGTTCTCTGCCCAGCTACAGCACAACCCATCTTTGCTGGGACCCTGCCAGTTAAAGCTGGGTCAGGCAGGGGACATGGGGACAGCAAAGCCCAAGTGATGCAGCAGAGCATTTTGGCACCTCTGAGCAAAGCCAGCCAGGGAAGCAGTCATGTACAGAAACCTACTCCAGCACTCCTCAGTTCTTATCCAATTATGACATAATTCTTTCCTCTCCCTAAAGGATTAAAGCAACAAAGAGGGAGCACAAAGGGAGAGGTGGGAGGACTGCAGCAGCATGAGGGAGATGAGAAACCAGGGGCTCCTGCCTTTCATGTTTGGATGATCACATCATTGCAATTACTATGTCAAGGGCTCTGCAGTGTCACTGGTAAATAAATCATCCAAAAAAATTAAATGTGCGGGGAGCTTGCACCACTAGTCACAGCAGGTAAAAATGAGAACAGAGAAGTCAAAGCATTTCAAACAGAGGAAAAACTCCAAAATGCTAGGAAAACAAAGTAACATTCCAGATTATTTCTATAACAAATATAAAATCTGTGTGGATGCCTGTACAGGGAAGATAGAGAGTTTAGATTCATCTAATGTTCTTTGGGAAATGAAGCCATTATTTAATTATGTGTAGTCTTACTGCAGACAGAGAGAGGATAAAGAACTCATCTGTCTTGTACAAGAAAGAATCTGGCACTTGATACCTGTCCTGATACAGCATTAAAAACTATGCAATACACTAATTATTCTCCTTCATCACAAAAAACACCTCAGTTCTCTCTTCCCCTCCCCTGCTGTCACAATGAGGTGATTTGTGCCACACCACGGTAACACAGAATTTCACACCCCACTCTATTTCAAGAATGATCCAAAGTAAAATTCCATCCCAAGCACTTGATGATCAGTTGATTTGAGTTCCCTGCTATGGCCGATGCTCATTTCCCAGATGAGTAAACAGATCCATACAAAGATGGTGCCAGGAGCAGGCAGAGCTTCCACCCACCCTCCTCAGCCACAGCTCCTGACAGAAACACCCCAAACCCCACCGAGCAAGTGGAGCACTGCAAACACCACTGGCAGCACCTGAGAACAGATGGGGGTAAAGCCTGACTGACAGACATTCAGCCATCTCTTTCACCTCATTCAGTCCCTCCAGGCTCAGCCAAGTCCAGTTTCTCCTCAGCTGTTTGCCCTAAGCTGCCTCATCCTTCCCTCCATGCTCTCCCAGCCCAGAGGTGCAGCTCCAGAAATGCTTTCTATGCCTGATTTGCAATTCAGAACATCCCTAAACTGTTCCATCAGCTCAGTATTTGCCTGTAATCCCCTTTGGAGCTGAAGTGTTTATACAGTATTACTTGCAAGATTTAACTCAAAGGTAATTAATTCAGTTCTGTGATTTTTGGCTTCATTTTGATTTTAGGGCACCAAAAGAAAACCTTTGCTTGAATCAAAGCACTTAGAAATCTGACAAACTGATTTACTGCCCTGAAGAGAACTTTTTTTTTTAAATACAAACTGGTTCCACTTTTACCCACTCCCATTTTTGTTTAAGCCCACCTACCGATGGTGGGAGCACAAATTCTGTAATCACATGCTTAACTGCTGTATCATGTTTATTCTAATCAGAGCCTATCCCATTCCAGTTGCAAGTATTTAAAGCCCAGAGTGGGAGAGCAAATCAAAATGAGAAAAGCAGTAGAAGTGATGGCACCCACCAACATGAGCAAGCACAGCACGTGTCACTGCTCTGCAGCCTCCCAGGGCAGGGGATGCAAAGGACAAGAGGCTTCTGACTTAGAGAGGGCAGGGTTGGATTGGATACTGAGAAGAAATTCTTCCCTGTGAGGGTGGTGAGGCCCTGGCACAGGGTGCCCAGAGAAGCTGTGGCTGCCCCTGGATCCCTGGCAGTGCCCAAGGCCAGGCTGGATCAGGCTTGGAGCACCCTGGGACAGTGGAAGGTGTCCCTGCCCTTGGAACCAGATGATCTTTAATGTCTCTTCCAACCCAAACCATTCTATAACCACAAACCCACTATCTATTGGCTGAGGTTGCTCACAACACACAATAGAAACAGTTCCCTTTCATTTGAATTGGCTAATTGAGCTTCTGATCATTCAAGCCATGCTTTGCTGTCTCAGCAGCATCAGTAAAATGCTCCAAGTCTGAAAGCAGTCTTTAGCTACTGCCAGGTTGAAGCACCTATCCCTGCAGCCCCAACCTTCTCCACTCCCCTGCTATCCTTTCACATGAAACCTGACACTTAAGTGACATCTAAAGGGTCTCAAACTGCCCTTCAGCAAGAGCTACCAGCTAACACCACTCCTTCCCTGCAAGAACTGTTTAAAATTGCTGCACCTCTCATTTCTCAGACTGATGCAGCACCAGAGTTGTGAGTCTTCCCACCCACACGACCCTGTGTAACAGAATGCTCCTAAAAAGTAATTTATCCTCAGAACAGAGTCAGGAAAACCTTGCCTGACAGAAGCCTTATTGCTTTTAAACTCAACACGAGTTACACTTTCACAGCTATAAGTAAATATGATTTCATCTTAGTAATAGATCACAGATTGCTTTACAAAGAATCAGTGAATCCTCACAGATCAAACTACAACAAAATAATGAACCATTCAAGTCTAAAAGAGTAAAACATACCTGACACAGGCAAAGGGAGGGTGTTTCAGATTACTGCTGTCCCACTGGCAGCAATGGGTGGGAAGTTGCTCACAGATTTCTCTAATCCTTAGCCCGAGATGTGACACAAACCAAGCCCCTCACAAACCTTACAGGGTGACCACACCGCACTGAAGCTGTGTCACACCAACTGAGAGCAGCTCAGCTTGAGGAGCAGCACAGCAGACAAAGCATCCCAGCTGGAAAATACATTAAAAGCTCCAAAACCCTGCAAATGGACTTGATCAGTTTTCCCCAATGGGACTACTTTTGCAGCAAAAAATAGATTCATTATTTATAGCAGAGAAGAAGGTGGCTGACTGCAGCTGAGGATGCCACTTTGGATTTAGCAGATATCCTGATATGGTGCATTATGTAAACAACACCTACACACAGGAGGCTCCTCTCACCACAGTAAGAAGTTTTCCCTGTTTTTTGTAAGCAACAAAAGCTTCTCCCTTTTAATTTCAATGGAATCAGGGTCTGGATTCTGAACTGTCTGTAAGTTTGATGGGTGACAACCAACTTTGGTTCTCTCCATCTGAAGTTCTCCAAGCTGTGGCCCACACTCCCCACTCTGGCCACTTTCTAGTCAGTGACCATGACTTTAATTTTTCACACTGTGGTGGCCAACGTCCTCAGATTTGCACTCCCACACCATTTACAGTCAAGGGACACAAATTCAGGGCACACACTGTGACAAGGGAGTGTCTGAAGCAGGGCTTTGTTGAAGAGTTTAGAAAACTGGGCACCTCAGCCTCTCTAGGACTTGAGAGTTCAAGCTGTTTATTTGCCATTAGCAGGCACCAAGCCATGGTGCTTTGCCTTGGCTGCTGTACTGCCTATCGTGATATTTTTAACACATTCTTTGCTGGGTGACCAAAAGCAATTCCCTGTTCCCCAGGGATGCCTGACCTGATGTTCTGCACTTCTGACAACACAGCTCAAAGTCTTTGCAAAGCTTGTAAAGTAAAGGCACAGGAAAAAGAGAGAACATGAAAGAAATTTAAATGTAGCTTTAATTTCTTGGTTTTAACTGTATGCCACAATTAGGGTAACACAAATAGAACTGCAGTACAATGCTCCTGTGAGCAGTCTTTGGGAAAAGCATGCTCTGAGCTCAATCTCCATTTTCTGTCCTGAATGGCTTCACAGAAATCAAATCAGGTACTCTGCACAGCCAGATAACTGCAGTCAGGCTCACTGCTTCCTCCCAAATGTTTTAAATGTTTGCCCCAGTGAGAAATATGGCATATTTCACACCACAGTGTTTATCCTATTTCTCTGCCAGAGGCAGAGAACCAAGAGAAGAGCTCACTCCCTGTATTGCTTTTATGCATCACTGTCAGCAATTGCATGGTGAGACAAAGTCCTTTCAAAAAAGAAAAAATCCAAATGTCTATTTTGGGAAATTCTCATCCATCACATAGTATTAGAGATACTATGGGACTCTGGCTTTATGTGATTTAACATGGAGATTTACACCCCACCCCACCTCCTTATTTTACAGTCTTTGGTGGCATTATGCTTTGAGGCTCAGTAGCTCCAAGTGGGGCTTCTATTTAAAACCATCTTTACTGCACAAAATTTTGTTACATTATTTTTTGAAAAATACATTTTTGGGGAAAAAAGGTATCAGATGACTTGCTGACTTCTGAGACATGCAGATGCAATGAGCAAAAAGTACAAATCATGCTGGTTTGACTCAGAAAAAGGCAGCCTCTCAAAGTTTAGAAATACAGAACATCAAATTGTAGACAGGAAAGAATAGTTTAAATTAAAATATTAAAGATCCACATCTACTGGCAAAGGAGCAGGGGGAAAAAGACAAGCTTGACATGTGGTAGCAAAAAGTGGGAAATTCTTCCTTTTAGCTTACGTGGGTAACATTAAAATACACACACACACACAATTACTCAGATTTTCCCCTGGGAACCCCAAATTTATGCCTGGTCTGTACAAGAGGACAACACAGCTGTGACAGAGAACAGACCTGTAATTACGTCTCTGTTGTGCCATCAACAAGCCCAGCATTCATGAACACACATCCCCAGGGACACGAATCCCTCGCAGACACAGCTGAAAGCTCATGTATCTCCTGCTTGCAGCCTCACCTTCTCATGCATTTCATTCTGGGTTTGATTATTAGATGCCCACAAGCACCTATTAAATAGACAGAAGAAATCCTGGCAGAGCAAATCCCAGCCCTGCTGTCAGACAGGTCCAATAACCCAGGAACAAAGACTGCGGCAGCGCTCGCTCTCCGCGCTCCTGCCGAGGCACGCAGGGATCCAGGAGCAGGGATCCTACAGGAAATGGCACTTGCTGGCCTTGGTGGCACACTGTCACTTGAGTGGCACTTGTTCCCCACTGTTTTCACTACAGGTGCAAAGCTGGAGCTGTTGTTGTGGCGGGAGGTGCAACACCCATGGCAGCATCTTTTAAACAAGGGATGTTTAAGGGATAGCCAAACCAGTCCTCCTGAGGTCTCTTTGGAGGGGAAAGCAAAAACCCACTCCTCTGCAAATCAGGGGCAGGAAAGCACAACTGCCACAAGGAGCTGGAGACCAGGTGCAGCAGCAAGTGAATGTCACAAACTGTCCAGAGCAGGGGGGGATTCCCATTGTCCCCAGGAGCTTGTGTGGGAGCAGGAGTGGCCAACACCTGATGTCTGGCAAGTTGGTCATCCACCTGGGCCAGGCAACCACCCCCAGGAAAAAGGGACTGTCCTGAAATGTTAAATCTCCAGGGCAGAGCACCACAGACATCAGAAGACACTGTAAAAACAAGAAGTGTATTTTCTACAGCACCATCATATTCCTCATTTCTTGCCACAGTGACTGACCTACCTGTGCAGGCAAAGGACCCCTATCACCAACAAATCAGAGCAGTAATGAGCTTCCTACCCCAAAAACCACATCTAGCCATTCAACAAAACACCCAGCTGCAACATTTCTCTGCTGCTTATATTCCTTACACTGATCTAAATGAAGGAAAAGGCTATGAAATGCTTTTTTGGACATGCCCTGCAATATGCAGACACTGCTCCTGGGTAAAGGAGATGTCAGCAGAGGGCTGACCTGGTCTTCATATCCATTGACATGGGCAGAACACGTGCCACAAACATCCTCATATAACAAAACCCTTTTGGGAAAATCAGTGCTGGCTGCTCTTGCCTGCCAGCAGAATATATCTTACATACCCTGTGCTGGTTCCCACTGCAGGGCTATAAAGTTTCACATCCTGTAAATACACAGCTAGACATGAAAATATCAACTCATTTTGTGTATCTTCTCACTCTTCTCTTTACAGCCAGTGCCAGCACCATGGTAATTCAAACACTCTGACTTGGGATTCCTTTCTGGCAAGTGCCCACACTAAATTTAAATAAGGCAGGCTTGGCCTGAAGCCAGCCTACAGAAGGTGGGTTTTCCTTTGTCTCAGTAATGTAGGAAGCAAAACAGCTCCAAAGAGAGCCAGAGACCACCTCATGATGAGGATGAGGAGGTTGCAAGGGGAGAAGAGAGAAAGATTAATCTGAAAATACCTTGTGACAGTTTCCAAAACAGAGAGCCTTAAACAAGGAGGGAGAAGTTGGCTTGAGAGCAAAGACTGTATGCAGCAAGTGAAATAAATGGGAAGATTTCCAGTGAGTGGATCACTGCAGAACAGCAGAGCCATTAAGGAATCTGTATGCCCAGAGCTGCACTCCATTGCCCAGCAGCACCAGGATAATGTGGTTGTAACTCAGAGAAGCATCAGCAAACAGCAGTTTTCCTACTCCCTGTACAATTTAGCAAAGGCACAGACACTGCTCTGTCATATTTCTCCTCCCTCAAAGCAGCAGCATTACTTGTTCTGGGGTTATTTTGGTGCTGGTTTGGATTTTCTTTAAGAGAGATCTCTGGATTAAGCAACCTTTTTATTTAAATAGCAGCCCAGGTTCATTGGTTCAGAGCAACCCTGAAAGCCAGATAGCCCCAAAGAGTGTCAGATTTCAGTAACAGCTTGAATGAGAACACCTTGGCACACATCCCTGCACAACAGCACCGATGTGCCTGGAAAGCCTTGAGAATTAATACCCCATTTAACACTACCAGGAATTTAGTGGTCAGTTTTCAGAAATACAGGGACATCAGAAGATTAGATGACAGTCTCCCTACACACAAGGCTGTGCCACCAACACAGCCACCTGCAAAAGTAGCTAGATTTATGGGAATTCCTGGAGAGCAGCTGTGCAGTTATTCCTGCTCACAGATGTGCTCCTGCACACCCATGTGAGCTGTGCACCTTCACCTGGGACACACCAACAGCAGGTCTCTGCCTATTAAGAGAAATTGCTTTAAAGTGAGGCAGTGAGAGATATTGTTAGGAAGTTCATGTTTAATCCTGGCTCAGGGCCTACATTTACACCCCCTTTTGGAAGGAGAGGACTGAGATCAGTAGGTCTGCAGCTACAGAGAAGCACTGGACAAGTACCTGCCTGTCAGCTCCCCACAGCCATGGGGATTCCTCCTCCTCCATCTCCTCTGCTATTTGCATTCATTTCATGCAGCACCAATTCATCCAAACCTCTTGCTTTACCACACTCTGATCTGGGAGCTGCACCCATCCCATGGCCACCTCCTCCCCAGGGCCAGGCAAGAGCTGCCAGCACCTCAGGAGTGCTGGGATCCCCCAGGAAAAGCAAGCCAAGGCTTGCCTGCCAGGTAAGAGCACCTACAGCCACTGGAGGAGGTCATGTGCACAAGCTCCTGGCAACACCTCTCCTCCAGGATTTGTCACCTCCCATCTCATTCTTAGGAGAGCTGCAGAAAGAGTGAGCTCAGGTGCAGCACTGCCTGGCAGTGCCCATGTGAGCAGCCCAGGCTTTCACCAGAAACAGAAACAGGTTTTTGCCCAGAAACACCTTTTTCAGAACGAGGGGCAGAAGTGGTGTGCACTGCAGAGCTCTGCATGCATCTGATACACAGCCAGCTTGATGGCAGCAGTTTTTCTCCTTTACATGGATCTTTAAGATCCACCTTTCTGCCCAGCTGTTGTTTTAAGCCAGACCCTCCCTGCTCACAACGTAAAACCCAAATAACCTGCACAGCAAAAATGAGAAGGTACCCAAGGCTATTTTCCAGAAGTGGAGCCTCAAACCCTTTCACAGACAGGCAGCTGTTTCCTGGGCAGGCATCTCAAAGGAGCACCCCCCTACTCATGCAGAAGAGCTCCCCTGACCTCCTCTGCATGCACCAATTTCATCCTGCTTGTGTGCACAGGCAGGGCTCAAACTGGAAGATAAGAATACCCTGGCAGGGATGTTGCCTGCTTTAGTTATTCAATAGCTCTGTGAGCCAACTAGAGCTTTGTTTGCTAAGCAATGACAGAGTATTCAAATTATGCTGATTAAAACCATTCAGTCAAGACATCATGCCTTTAGAAATACTGTTTGGTTTATGTTACAGCTATTTTTTTCCCCCCTCCCTGAATTCAGCAATTCAGATTGTTCCTCCAGCAAACCAAACACACAGACTATTAAATTCTTGCACCTCCAAAGCATAAAGACATGACAATATTTGGCCTTTTCCAGAGAAAGGTCTGATTAAATTGGAGTTTTACCAGGACCCAAAGCCATTTGGATACTTCTCAACACAAGCCAGTTTCTAACCAAGCTGAGAAAAAACTTCTTGGGAAAAACCATCCCAACACACAGAGAACTTTTGAAAATCAGCTCATGAAGGAGCTGGTGCTTCCAGGACATGGGTATTAAACTACCCAATTTATTCAGACAATTTTACAGGCTTCACTCAAGACTTTAAATTTTGTATGAAGTTTTCATCACCTTCACAGTGGCAAAGCTGAAGGGGCATTTAACACAAGAATTTCATGGTAGTGAATAGCAGGACAGGGGCACTAAATCACAAACTTGTTAACCCTCCCAGGCAATTGTACCGAGTTAAAGGTGCTTGTTGCCTCTCATTCAAATAACCCCTGTGGTTTTATTGTCTGGGAAGAGGAGTACCTTGCTTTGGGACAGCAATTTCTTGGGAAGCAGTGTCTCTAACTGGTTCTGTCCCACAGGTGAAGCCACCCAGATCCCTTCCCAAGAAGGGATCTTTGCTCTTCCCCACTTGCCCTCCAGCCACCCCACTCTTGTTTCCAGCAAGCTGCTGGATTATATGCATTAAGATACACTATAAATCCCGTGGTGGCAATGTGCTCACCCCTCCTGAGCAGCAGCTGAGGAGACACATTTATCAACAGTCCTGAAGCAGGGTCAGGAGAGCAACCCCTGACTGAGGGAAAGCCCCATTTGTGTCACTCCAGCACCAACAGCACGGTCTGTCAAGGCTCTTTCTTGGGAAGCAATGTCCATTTAGTCCCAAACTAAGGAATTATCCACTGCTTTATAACAGCTTCCCATTTTCCATCACCCAACTAGTTGTTAATGAGGGATGTGCAGCAATCCAGGACACAAGTCAGATAAAACAGTTGTGGAGTAACTGGCCTGGGACCTGTACAACTGTGACAGGCACATCCTGCCTGCAACAGAGCCTCTGACCAGCTTGGAGGGGATTCCTGGAGACAGGAGGAGAAAAGCCAAACAGGAGCAGGGCAAAGAGCTTCTGGAAATGTTTTGACAACAGTTGAGAACCACCACACACTTGATTTACCTTTAACAAGTTTCTCTGAGTCAGCTCCCTCCCTTCAGCCTAGAGCAATCCTCACAGCTTTTTCTCCTTAAACACAGCATTCCCTATAGGCTGGCAGCTAATTTATGGCAATTCATTAGGCTGTTCTAACTCAGGCAACAACAATTCATGCTGTAACTTTCTCAAATGAATTCTTCTCAAAAACACTACCCCACCCTGGCAAAAAGTTAATTAAGGATCCTTGTACCTGCTCTCTGAAGATCACAGGGCAGATGCTGTCAGACAGGTTTGCTTTCTGTTAGTACCAATTTCAGCAGCAATTCACCTCTCCTAATCGCATTCTGAGTATCAGGCACTCACACAGACATTAAAATGAAATAAAGAGGATTACTGTAACCACCCAGGTAGCACCATTAGTTGGGACAGAGCTTGCACAGAGGACAAGACACAACTGAATGTGTGAGGATGAGTTGCTCTCCCTAAAACCTGGACGACGTGCTGTTCCTCTGAAGCCCTCCTGGCCTCCCAAATATTTGCTTGAGGTTTCCTTTAAATGCAGAGTTTCCTAGTGGAATGGTGAGCATGCAGAGCACATTCCTCTGCTAAGTGTCTTCTTCAAAATTTGGGTAAATACCAGCACATTCCTGCCCAGCTCACACAAACAGTTTGGATTCTAATGGCAGGAGCAGAGTCTGGAAGGACTATGGCCTTGCTGCTGGTTTTCACCAAAACCAAAGACACAACTGATTTTGTGCTCTGTTAATCAATGTAATTAATCTCCCCCAGTGAACACATTTATCCCAGTAAATGGTTGCTCTAAACTGTATTATTTAGACAAAAGGGGAGTTGTAACCATGCCAGAAGGTTCTTGCAGTTAAAAAACATATCCTGCATGAAAAAAGTGATGATTTGTTGTAATGAAGCCATTGCTAATGTTATATTAGTGTCATATTAGTCCTGAGAATCTACTGGACAGTGGTAAATTTGAATTTAATTAAATTTTTCTTCCTGTCTTTCCCCATCCTCCCTTTGGACATGGGTGTCACAGCTGCAGAGAAATTGCTGGCTTGAAATAATTGCCCAGTGAAAAGGCAAACACAAAACTTTCAAAACCTTTTGTCCTTGAGAAGGGCACAAAGCACCATCAACAAATCCCTCAGAATCCTTCCTTCCACCAGGGCAAGGTGCTATGCCTTACCCAACATCCTGCCTAGGCACAATACCAGGCACCAAAAAACCCCAGTTTCAAGCAAAAGAAGTCACCATAGCCCAGAAGAGAAGTGACACATGGATGCTGTAACAATACAGATATATTTCTTACAGCCCAAGAGTCATTAAGAGAGAGATGCTAATGTTGAGGAATTGCATTAAAACTACAAAAGAAGTCCACCCCCTTGGATCCCATCAGCATGGCTGGGCCAAGATTAACCTGCCTCAAAGCCTCTGCTCTGCCCTGAACACTCTGCTGACTTTTCAAGCCAAAACCATGTTTTTTTTAGGCCATCCTGGGGCCTGGCAGGGATTTTTATCTATGAATTCCCCACCACAGCATCCCCAAAGCTGGCTCCTAACCTGCTTCCTCAGCTCTCTGTGCCATCACTCCTCCTCACCCTGTACCAAGGAGTTCTCCTGCCTGCAGGTTTGCCCNAGCCTCTGCTCTGCCCTGAACACTCTGCTGGCTTTTCAAGCCAAAACCATGTTTTTCCAGGCCATCCTGGGGCCTGGCAGGGATTTTTATCTACGAATTCCCCACCACAGCATCCCCAAAGCTGGCTCTAACCTGCTTCCTCAGCTCTCTGTGCCATCACTCCTCCTCACCCTGTACCAAGGAGTTCTCCTGCCTGCAGGTTTGCCCCATCCAACATTTGTCACTGGTTTTCTGCACTGCCCTGTGCAAAGCCTCTCTTTATGTTCATCTGCAGCCCCAGCCTGTGCTGTAAGAGCCCCTGGACTCAGAACTGCAGCCCTTAAACTCATTTACTCTGAGTTACTACACAAGCTACAAGAACCTGCTCACATAAGAGACACCTAAACCAAGGAAGCTTTTCAAGCAGATCTTTCCAATGCCTCAAAAACACAGGAAGAACAGATTTTGCTTTGTTTTTAATTTTCCATTATTTTTCTCCCTAAGCACAAATATCTTTCATATTCCATGCAGAATTAACATCTGAGTTTAAAGTCACAAGCCTTGGGGACCACCTCTCACATTCCACAATTGAAGGTGAGCCTTGCAAACTTGCAGAATTTCTCAGGATTAAAAAAATAAAGAAGTGTTAAAATGAGCTAATTCCAAAAGGCCTTTCCTTCTTTTTCTGGGGAGTAAATGATACTAAAGTAACAGGATAACCAGCACCAGGACTAACCCTGAGAGCTCCAGAACCCAGACAAAACCTGGCAAAGAGCCAGTGCTGTCAGAGACTGAATGGGACATGAAAAGTCTCTCCAGCCTGAGGTGATGGGCACTGCTGCTGAAAGCAAATCTTCCACCTGCTTTAGCCCCAGAGGAAGAAAGCAGACTACACACAGGTGTTATCATTCATCTACTACAAACTTCCTCATCAGACACCACCTTCTCCTCCCAAACCTTTCATTCTTTTCCAAAAGCATTATCAGCTGCTTTGGGCAGAGCAGCACCTAGAGTGTTATCAGACATCTTTTTCTCTACAACAGGAATTTCCACTCCTGGCTGCTCTGGGAGGTGCAGCAGCCCTGAAGCCCCTCCCCAGGCTTGGGAGAGGCCCTGTGGTTTGATGGCTGCAGGGCACAGGGCTGGGAAGTGCTGGGTGGAACAGCTGGAGATGATGCCAGGCAGAGATCCCCCTCCCCTCCATCCAGAGCTCACACACAGCCCTGCAGCACACCCCTGGCACCTCCTGAGGCTCAGCACTGCTCTCACATGGTACCCAGAGTGGTGCTTTTACCCAGACTAGTTTTGCAGAGGAAGGTGACAGGCACAAGTGATAAAGAGCCAGGAAAATCCATTTTAACCACTTTAACCACAGTATGATCTTGGCACTCTGGTGAAGCAGCACCAACAGCCCTTTAGTACCAAATACAGCACAAGCACACGTGGTTATAAAATACACCCTATGCCCTGCTGTCCTGCAGGATGCTCAGAGGAAACAAATATCCCATTTCTCCCTATTCTCTCCAGTTAATTGTGTAAAACAATCTACTTGACTGCTTCTTTCAGCAGGGTGAGCAGGCTGCTGCAGGAGCATCCCAGCAGCACAGGCAGTGGTACCTGCAGCAGATGCTGTGCTAGACCCACCAGCATGTTCTAAATGGGAATGACTGGAGTTCACACCTTGGGCTCCATCCCCTCCTCCTGATTTCAAGACTAATCCTGTGAGAAAGGAACCAGGATCTACATTTTTGCAAATAGCCATTTCCTCTTGACTTCTGGTAATTCTGCACAGCCCCAGTTTGCAGCCTGAGGATACAAACCCATGTGGGTAAAGGGAAGCTCATACCTAAAATCTGGGGGTGTGAAGGCCAGATCCAGTGCTCTGCAGCTGGGCAGGTGTGGAGGACAACACAGCTAGGTCAGACTGTAGTCTCTGACCTTCCTCCTACCTCCCTGCTGTGCATTGAAGGCACTTACCTGCTCCACCACTGAGCAAAGTATGCCCACTGTTGTTTAAGATTAGCTTTACAACACACCTGGCTAAGCCAACACACCTCAGTTAATCAGGGACTCCAAGAATCCAAGATTTAAAAGGCTGGACTGCAACTTAGAAATTATTGACACATAAAAAAAAAAATTAAATGCAACTTCTGGCACCTCAAAGCAAAGGTTTGAACCTGCAACGTTCATAAGGCACATCTCTAAAAGACTCATCATGTAGGAGTTATGTTGGTAAACTCTCAGGAGGCAAGTCCCAGGCTGCAGCCTCCCACCCTGGGCAGCCACATCTCTCCCTGCAGCTTCCACAGCTGAGAGAACAGAACACATCTCCCAAGCTCATCCTCTCGTTTTGGCACAAGTAAGGGCAAGGAATGACACATCCTTCTTTGCTGGTACAAAGAGCCATAAAAGTAAACACCTCTCTTCTCCCCAGGCCTGCAGCAGGACTGCACCCTCTCAGCACAACAATGGCCAGACTCAGAATCTCAGGTTACCTTTCACTCACCTGGACTCCCTGGGTGAGGTTCTTAGGGTGCAGTGCCAGGCAGTTCATTCCCTGGAGCATTTCCACCCTGCTGCTCCCCACTGAGCACTGCTTGCTTGGGTCCCTCCTCTGCCTGCTCTCCCAGCTCAGTCCCACCCATGGTTCTTCTCCCTCTATTGGGTTTTGTTGTGTTCTTTTTTTTTTTTTTCCCTTCCACCACACTTTATTTTAGGAGGACAGCACTACAGAGCACCACCAGTATGCAAAAACAAAACCAAACAAGTACAGCTCTGCAGAGGAAGTGCCAGACACACAGTCTGGCACACAGCACACCCTGCCACTCTGTACTCCAACAGCAGAGCTGCAGACAACAACTGTTAAAGCAAACTGGGAGTCTGACTCCTGGTGCCACTGAAATCCCACGCAGCTCTGCTGGAGATGAGAGCAAAGATGACACACTCAAATGTATCTGAATAAACATTTGTGTCTCAGCTGCTGCAAAGCCCAGGCTCCATTCAAGTATTTGGAGCAAGGAAAGGGATTTCTCAGACAGGGAGAAGAGGTGTAGCTTGCCCCAACAAGCGTGTGATGCTTTGACAGGGTGTAACTACTGAAAGACAAGATGTTAATGCACTGCTAACAGAACTTTCTGTCATTAAGCATCAAAGCTACGCACACTGGGTTAAAAAAAGAGGTTCAGGCTGAGAATGAGGAGGTTAAAATTAGTCTAAACACCAGCTCCCCTGTGTTTAAAGTAGAGAGAACCAAGTCAGCAGCCAAGACAGCAAGAAACCTTCAAAGTACTCCAAAGCAGGGTTAAAGATGGATTTATACACACACAGCAAAGACCCTTCTCCTCCCTTCCAAACCCACCACACACCCACACAGCTTTGACCCACATCCTTCCTTCACTGGGGTGGACAATCAAGAAATCTCCATCCCTGAAGACCACTCATAGTGCATCCAAAACCAACACTCCTGTGTGTAGTACTAAAGCAGTGGTCACTAAAACACTTAAAGGTTGCACAGGAGAAGCAAGATCTTGTATCACGCCAGTATGCACACACCCCTCCTCTCTTCCCTCCCTTCCCTGTCAGGCTGACTTGATGAAGCCCATGGTTTTCTCTCCTTCCCCAGTGATAATCAGGGATCACCTAAGGGATAAACTGAACAAGCCTTGACTCTGGTGTGTTTATCAGGTTCATGCCATTACCTACAGAAACAGCTGGCCAAGTTTCCTGGTGTCTCCTGAATGCCCCAAACTAACACAACATAATTACATCTCAACTTCATTTCACCTTCTGATTCATGGAAACCCATCATTAGATGACTCCTGTCTCCTTTCCAGCAGATACTCACAGTGATTTTCTTGTAAGTGCAATGAAGGCAAAAACACAGAAAAGGAGTTCTGCTGCTGCCAAGAGAGGCAGACTCACATGGTCAGCACTAGGAAATACTGACAGATAAGCACATAACTCTGCCAGATAATGCATCAGCCTCAAGGCTGCCAAGCAGACACCTTCTTGGAGCTTCCCATTTCTGCCTCCCATGTAAGCAAAATCAGGTGGGGCTGGAGAAGGGTTTAGGAAAGGTTACTTCTCCAAACTTTCTCTTCTACACAACAGTACAGACCATTAAATCAGAAAAAGATGCAACTGATTTTCAAGGTGTTGGAGACAACAACACAGTTAGAAGAAATTCTGTTGCCTTGGTTTAAAAAAATTTTTTTTGGAAGCGAGGAGGATGAACCAAGTCCAGGCATTCAGAATCTGCATTAACTACACAATACATACACATCTCTCCAACCCACTAACAAGGATGCTTACAATCAATGCCAGTTGTGTTTTAGCTGCTAAAATGTTAGATTCTATCAGCTCTCTGCTAAGCTTTTCTGACAGTGGAGGAGAAACAAGCAATTTGAAACACTTGGTGTATTTTACCATAAAATTGAGTAATGTGGTACCCATTAGAAGGATTCCTACTGCAGCACATCCCTGTACAGTTCCCACGCTTCTCAGTTCTGCTCCACATGCAGCTATCCTATGTGGTGTAGTCGTGTTACTGAGAGAGTTTATTAAGATTTTGGTCATTTAAAATTTGCTTTTAGCCAGGCCCTGCTGTCAGACAGCATTCCTGCAAACAAAGACACTTCCTTGGTATTATGCACAAGAGGGAACTCGGTGTCTGGGGAGTTAAATATGTTTAAATTGCTGGATCTGCAATCCAGAGGGGTTTGCAGTTTGTTTTCTAAACGAGGAACTGAAGTCTAAACGAAGACAGAGCAGGGATGAAGTGTGAGAAGAAAGTAAGAAGCACTTTCCATGCACTAGAGACAGCCTGGAGATCCTCCTAAGCTCCAGACACACATTTTTCCATCATTATCACCTTCAGAAACAAACACCACGATACAGCATGTCAGTGTTTAATCTTAAACATGCACACCCCTACTTTTTTTTCCCCCTTTTTGAGATTTAAGACATTTTACCTTTATAAGAACTGCTTTCTTTCCTGGTTGGACTCAGCCCCTTGCACAACAGCTACCAGATGTGTACATCTGCTTTCCATAACATCCAAGCAGGACTGTAAAGAAAGAAGGATACAGGACCTGTGTTCCCATAACCTATACATTTAGCACTGCAGTGCCTCCAGAGGAATTCTGTCACATAAAACCCATCAGTGTGCTGTGATCTCAGCCCAAGGCTGCATTTCAGATGGCAGCCTCCTTCTGTGCCATGCCCAGTCCATAACAATGACTCTGCCTAGCTGCTCTCCTCTCCTTTCCTCCTCTTTTTCTAGACCCTTCTCCAGCTTTCCAACTTCATTTTTCCTCCTGTTCTAAAGCATCCTCCTACTGTATCTATCATCCTCTACCCCTTCCTTACATTAAACCCAAGCACAGAGTGCAATGAGTATAACCAGGCAAAATTATTCCACAGGTTCTGACTACAAAGCAACAGCCTCTGCTGTGTTCTCAGGGCCAGGGCTGGCTGACTACAGTGAAAACACTCCCCAGAAATATCCACTGATTATTTTTATTACTTTCAGGTTTCCTTCTAAACTAGAAAAAGTGGTCTCTGTCCCCAAATACTTCTAATGCCTCTCCAAATGCTTCTAGGACTGGCTGGGAAGGAACGGAAAGGATGTCCAACTTCTGCTGATCTGTTTAACATACTATTTAAAAATAATTGAATATTCCAGGCATCTGCCTCCTAATCTTATCCTTCACTTCAAAGAGAGGAAAAATCAGCCAGATCATTTATTCATAAAGCTGGAACACCTGGCAACTGGTATTTCAGTAAAACTGCAATTTCATATCTCTAAAAGCACATATAGTATTCCAGTGAGGTACTTATTTAAAACTCCAGGCCAAATTCTGGTCTGAAGATTCCCATTCACTTCAGGAGGGTCAAGATTTTGTCAATTTCACATCTTTTGTTGCTTGATTTTCCATAAGAATTTCCAGGACTGAAAGCCTCGAAATCAATCTCTTTCTTGGGAAGTTTTTTGCAGACAGAAACGTTCTATGAGATCTTTTATTTTGACACCACACAGCAATAATAACCAAGACCATGCAGAAAAATGTGTCTGTGTATGTGCTTTGTTTCTGCTTTCAAGTACACTGGGTTTGTTTCCAATGCAACACAAGGTAAATGGATTTGTTTCTAAACCATCTCTCCCCTACACTGGGATCTGAAAAAAATAAAGGATTAATTGTATGAAAGAGATTTATATACAGGGAGATTAACCAGCCTATGGAACTCTCTTTCAAAGGAACTAAAGATAGCTCAGACATTAGCATGAGAAAAACTGTAGGGCTACATTTCTTACATCTATTAAAGGGTTTTACATGCCCATCTCCCACTGCAAAGGCACGGCCACACAGCAGAGGCTGCCCAGGCTGTGACACTGGAACTGATCACTGCTGATCAATAACTGCAGTAATTGATCACCTGCATTCTCCGAGGCCAACAAGCAGCAGCTGAAACAATTCTTTTGGCTCAATAACTCGACCACACCACCTCAACACATACCTAGAGGGTCTGAAAAAGTTCAGCTTTGAACTTGAGGAGTGTAGCAGTGATCAGTCCTGTCCTGGCAGAGGAATGAAGGGCCTGGGTGGTTTAGGCCTTCATACATTTGAGTTCTGGGGCATCTTGGCAAACACTCTGGGACAATAGTTTTTTTTTATTTTATAATAGTTTGTTAAACTGACAGATAACCCCAGTAGAACTGTATTTTCTTCTACCCCTTCAGCATCCCCCTTCTCCTGCACTGAAGTTTTGACAACTGCAGAAAATCTGAAGCTCTTGTCAGCTCTACATACAGCTGACCTACTGAGAGTTTAGGCTCTAAACAAAGAGGCCATGACATGAAAGTATTTCCTTTCCTGACACTGCCCTGTAAATAGTCTACACAGAAAACAAAGGACCAAAATTACAGTTTGCATGTTTTCAATGTGCACTCTATGTTTTTCAAAAATTACTAGAATTCTGGAGGAATTATGGTTTAAAGGCTTGTTGTGTTGCTTTAAATAGCAAAAGAAAACAAAAATCCCTCCTTTCTCTAACCTATATCATTTAAGCACAGAACTGTTAACCATTGCTGAAAGCACTGATGCATTATGACTTGGGGCAAGAGGAAGGCTTAATGCTTTGAAATGGCTGCAACCAAACAATAGCAGCTTTGCCTATGGGTTTTCAACATTATATTGGAGGCAAATTTCTCAGCCTGTTCAAAAAATAAGATATGCACGCTGCAAACTGGCCAAGGAATTGTTCCTACTAAACACTGTCACTACTGGTGACATACACTAGATAAGGATGTAAATGAAGCCCAGCGACCTATTTCCTGCCCTTGACTCCTGACTGAGTCATTCTCAGCAATTAGTTTTAAGTATTGACCAATCTTGCAGCATATGGCATGTGCTGGTTTATCTGAAGCCTGATTACAAATGTGAAGGTGCCAAGCCCAAGCCTCCCATCAGTCCTTCTTGTGATGATATGGTGATCTAAAAACCTTGATCTTCCTTTATCTCCCTTGCAGTGGTGTGTGCTCTGCAGCTGTCCTCGGCTGCTCAGAAACCCTTAAAGCAAAATACAGCTGCTTTATGAAAGCTGTTGTCTGCAGGCAACTCTTCACAGTCACTCTGCAATCAGTTTCCATGTTAAGCACAAAAACTGTTTGACTGTGATTATCTAGTTTGAAATAAACACAACAGGAGTCAAAACATAGTATTAGCCCCTTAGAGAATTTGCTATTTTATTCTTTATGTTTTGGTATATAATCCAAGAGGAAAGGTCTGAAATGTGATTTAACCACATGGTTCTCACAGCAAACCAACTCAAGAAGAGCTGTAACTTCTATTGTCACACAACAAAACACACAATGCCTTTCCTTCTCCATGGCACCCTTGGAAGGGGTGACCAAAGCTGGCTCCTGTCCTGGTGTGCCACTCCTCTGGGCTGGCAGTGCCATCCAGCTCAGACCTCAGCCAGGCAGAGCCTGGTGCTGCTCCTGAGCTGGACCTGTCACCTGAAACCAGCACAGACCTGAAGGGGCAGTGGGCAGCACCAGCACTGTCCAGGAGCCAAGCGAGCAGGAAGGATCTCAGCTCCTCTGACCCATGAAACTGGACTGGCTCCAACCACTAACTCAAATACATTCCCAATAGGAATGAAAATCTACACAGAAAAGTCAAAAAATTAGTGGCCTGAGCATGATCTCATTGTTAAGTAAGGCACTTCCAGTCAGATGAATAACGTCAACAGCCCCTTCGTTCCTCTGGATATTACAGCCAGGACAGGCTTAGAGAAAGTAGTGCCACCCTCTTGGGGGTGCCACCTGACAACCTCAGGACCCAGAAATCATTTAACACAAATTATAGCTCCTCTTCTACTGCTTTTCCCAGGTTGGCCTGTGCAACACCACATCTAAATAAAATCTGAACCCAGGGATTGAACAGCTCTGCATGACAGCCAGGGCACACTGCTGTCCAAGGCTCAGTGATCACCAAGTCCATGGTACCCAGTCCCAGAAGACACAGGAGTGCAGGGTGCTAATTCAGAGCTACCTTCCTGTGCCCAAAATCACACACCAGCCCACTCTCAGGAGTACAACCAAGGTTTCCTTGGTTTCCACACAGCCATTACACCCCCCTCCCTTTTTGCTACTCTTCATATTCATGTAACTGCTGTAACACAGCACCCCGGGAGGGGAAAAAAAGCAAACAAAAGACATTATAGCCAATTTGTATGGAAAATCAATTAAGTTCAGACATCTCATTAACCTTCTAACCTGCTTATCCCCCAGCTTTAATTTACACTACTGCCTGCAAATGGATTTGACACAGTGGCCCACCACTTCCCTGGGAAGGTGCAACAGGCACGAACAGAGTTCTTGGATCCCAGAATACTCCATTTATCCAGGTCCTTCCCTCCCTCCTCCCTGCCATTCACTCAATGCTAAGAAGCACTGGAGGAAGAAAATAGGATACAGAAAATATGCAAGAGCTCTTTCAGAATCATGTGAGCCCTGCAGTGGGCCTCCTTTTTTACCTTCTGTTGCTTTAATTACCAGAAACTGTGAGCAGAATTGCCTAAACCAAGAATGCCCAACCATGGCCACATCAGCAGAGTCCCACAGTGGTGGCAAAGCCACACTCACAGGAGTCTTCTCACACCACACTTCACTTCCACACTGTCACAAGACTGAGCCAGGTAACACACATTGAAAAATCAGTCCTAGGTGGTGTGTGGAGTTCTAATTTTTTATGTTATAGCACAAAGTCTAGGAAAGAGCCCCAATTTCTGTAGCTGAGATGCATTTACAGCCTTTACTCTGGGGATCTCTACAGCAATTTTATCTCACTGCCTAGAAAACACCCAGCTTCAGAGAGCACAACCCCAGCATTCCCTCAGGAAACCAGAGGAAAATGGTCACCTGCATCTTAGACCTCAGTAATTCATTCACTCCTGTCATGTTTTCATAGTTATGGAATTCCAGGGCTTGTTAACACACTGAAAGGCTTCTGTACAATCTCTTTTGACTAAGATGACATGCATATTTCTAATGGACTGAGGAGCAAATTCTTAACAAGGGTTTTCACATGTTCAATACAGCAGAATCAAACTAAAAGGATCAAGTCTGATGTGGCTGCACCCTTTCAAGTCCAAGGGAATCAGCAAGATGAATCTCCCTGTAAAACAGACCAATCCTTGCAATCCATGCTGTTGCAGGAAAGATAAATCTTTCCAAGGCAAGCACTGGTAACTTCTGCAAATAAGCTCTTCAGAAGGAGGAAAAGGGGCAGCTTCAAGAAAGTAATTTTTAAAAAGCAGAGAACACAAGTGAAAATACATACATTTTTCTAAACATATGTTCCTGCCTCAGTATGAGGCAGGCATAACTAAAGCACTGCAGTCTTCCCCAGCCTGCAGACACAGCTCTCCAGCCAGTGCCCCTGCGGCTGCTCAAAGATTTCCCAAGTTATAGCCAAGTAAAAATTGATTAAAGCCTTGACTACTTCACTGCAGCTATTGGGAATCCAGCAAAAGTTACAAGAATGAGCTCAGCTGCTCTTTGCTTCCCATTAGGCTAAACTCTAAATAAAGGCAGTGCTTAAAGAACACAGTCCCCTAAAGGAAAAATCAACAGCCCCCCTGGCAGCAGCTGTGCTCTGCCCTGTTCCAGCAGAGACACAAATACTTTCATATGGATCTGTGCCTGAAAACCAACACAGCACAGAAGGTGAGGGCTGGACCCTTTTGGAGACACTGTTCTAACAAGCTCCTAACCTGCTCTCTCCCTGGATCTCACCCTCTGGCACTCTCAAACTTGTTTCCAGGAGCGATGTGTTCAATATTAACAGTTTTCAGCTGCATTCAGCACGGCTGTGCTCATTTAGCCAAGGACCCACCTAATCTCATCTATATTAAAAAAAAAAGGCAGCAGTGAAGTCAAAGGTAAAGCATTACCTTATTCTGTATCATAGCAATGACAGGTTAGAAAGCCCAGTCTGAAAGCACACAGTGCTCAGTGTAATTGAAACTGATATCAAGTGCCAGGCAGCCAGAAATCTCATCCTTGTTATGCAGCGAGTCCTAAGTGAAGTTAATTTCAATTTAGTTTAAACTCATGGAATGGAAGTCAAATTTAAACACTCAAGGGAGAAAAATGAGAATTTTCTCAAAATAGGTAGATCTGGACTTAGAAATGCCATAGGGGAGAGGGAAGATGCCTGTCAGGGTATCAGGTCTGCAGAGAACCCGCGCTAAGGACGGGCGGAAGAAGGAGGCGAGAGGAAACACCCGGAGAACAATACTGGGAAAGGGGCTATTCTGGGCAAGAGGAGAATGCGAGGCCAAGCCGGGCAGGGAAACAAGGGTAACAAAGGCAGAGGAAGGGCTTCCTCGCTCCGCAGGCAGAGATTTCTGTCCGACTGCCTGCCCACATCCCTGGCAGACCCTGTGCCGGGGCTGAGCCCAGCGCTGCTCGACTCCTGTCTCCAGAGGAATGAAGGGGCAGATGCCCAGACCGGTGTGTCTGCGCTGCCCGGCAGAGTGAAAGATGCTGGGGATGCCCCAGGGAACGAGGCTGGGGATGCTCTCAGCCCCCAGAGCCAGGTGCGGGTCATCGCCCCAGCGAGAGCAGCTCCCATCGGCGATTCTCAGCCCATCACAGCATCCCACTGGGAATTTCACCCTCCCCGAGAGACTCCGGCTTGGCTTTTCCTGGCGGTCCCGAGCTCCTCCAGCCCCCGAACTTGAACCGGGCGCTCCGCACGGGGATGTGCCCGCTCGCACAGCCACGGCGGGGGGACCCTGGGCATCGCTCCCCATCCATCCCCGCCGGACCCGCATCCCGCTCGGAGAACAATGCACCGCCCTTCC
>VXBC01011646.1:167897-213056 GCA_013399945.1 Ploceus nigricollis
GCGCGGGGGGACCCGGGCAGCGGCAGCCGCTCCCCGCACGGGTGTCCCCGTGCCCCCCGCTCTCACCGCTCGGAGCCGCCTCCCCGCGCAGCGCAGGGGACAAGGCAACTTAGAGCATCCCGGTCCTCAACTTCGGCAGGAGCCCGCGCGGGAGGGATGGTCCAGCCCCGCTGCCCACAGACACGAGTGGTCACCACCGGCAATTCCCTGGGAAAGCTCCCCCTGAGCCGCCGTGGATCCTCCCCTGCCTTTGTTTTGCTCCCAACCTCGAGCCACAATACCGACACAAGCCGTGTGTCATGTCCTCCGAGGTGATGGATGGTGATTTCTCCAGGGCAATGCTAAAGGGCTGGATTTGCCTAAACCCAGCTACCTCTGCTCATAAGGAGCCTTTGTCATCCTCGCGATGTGAAGCAGAACAATAAGATGTGTTCAGGAATACCCATGCTGGTATGTTACAAACGGGCTCCTAATTACCATATGGAAATGAGCTGCCTAAAGTAATGAATCGCAGCCTGGCTATTGTTTGGGGGCTGTCAGATCAACTGGAGGTGCTGGCAAGCGGTGCTATAAACCAGGCTCGCCGTTTGCAATAAACAGCAGCATAGCGAGTTCTGTATATGCCACAAAACAAATCACTGCAGCTAAAACAGCACTTGTGTAGCAAAGAAATTCACTCTAGCATTTTGCAATGAATGAGTATTCTACTATTCTTGGAGAAATCACACAAGTCTTTGTTCATTCATTGGACCAAAATTAAGAGGCTTACAATAGCCTCCTAGGAAAATGAGATTCTTTTTATGGCAATTGAATTATATGAAATAATGGTTATTAGCCCCAGAAACACAGGCTCTTCCTATTTATCACATCTACAGACTGCAGTGCCAGACTACCTGGTGCTTTTCTGAAAGCAGAGCAATAAACACAGCTTGACACTCAAACATATTTTGCATTCATCTCCATCTCCACGGCACAGCATTCCCTGGCTGTGTCTCACCCATGCCATTTTACAGCAATGATCTCTTCGTGCTCTCCTGGTACTTGCTGCATCAATCATGCTAATGATGCTCATTTTGCCTCTCCTCCCTCATCACTGCTTGCACCCCAGGGCCCCAACGCCTGGTTTTTGCTGCCATCTGACTTTTCTGGGGTTTTCCTTCCCTTAAGCTCCTCTGGGTTGTGGTTTGGGCACTGAGAAGTGTTCCCAGGTATTTCCCACTGCCGGGAAGGTGACAAGGTTTGCCTCTTCTGCTCCAAACTGGCACAAGTCAAGAGCAATGCAAGAACAGCTTTAGGCCATCAGGTATTGTACATCACCACCCATAGCTTTCTCCTGTATTTTCTGCATAGTGCAGCTCCCTTCTGCCTGTTTTACTACAAGTCTCCTGTACATTCATGTGATACAAAGTTTATCTTCTCCCTAGAAATACCAAACAGATTATTTTAGCTATGTATACCTCTGTACCAGTAGTCTCATCTCTGATTTCCAGATACCACCAACTCCCAGTGGGCTCTGTACAGCAGAAGATGAACAACTACTACACAATATCCCTAAAAAGATTGTTCTATATCACAAGAAATCACTGCCTACTACTTCAGCCATCCCCTCCTTCCTGCATCTAATACTTCATTAGGGGAAATTACACTGACAGATATTTTGATGTGATGTATGCATCCATTTGCCCTCCACAAATAATCCTAAATCAAAACCTAGAGGCAGAGGAGCAAGCTTCCTCTGAGCAGAAAAGGTCAGCCAATATTTATAGTGGCTGAAATAAACGCTCTTTATCTGGTTTATAGCTGTATTATAATAAAATCAAGAGCTTGTAGAAAATACTGCTGCTGCACCTGAACAAAGTACGTGTAGAAAATGAGTGATAGCAGTGCACAACAGCAGAGAAGACCTCCCAGTGTGATTGATGAAGGAATGCAGGGCAAAATTCTCCACCTGAGTAACCTCTGCTGGCTTTGCACTTCACCCTGAGACACCTAGACCAGGACCTTGCTGTGGGAGGTGTCTGACAAACCTACAACAGCTCTTCCCCTCAGGAGCAGAGAGCCAGAGACATGAAGGACAGAGAGAAGCCTGAAGATGGGGTTTGCTTGGGGTCTCACAGCAAGGCACAAACAATTTCTTCCACTCTCAACCAAGCTAGCTCAGACTCCAGCTCCCAACAGATGCCTCAGGTTTGGTGAGAAATTCCACTTCTGGTCCGTAATGGGGAGCAGAACTCAAAGTAAGACTCAACAACAAAGTCCTTTTGCCTTCCTTGTCCAACAGCTATTTACAGAGTTCAAAACTCCAGGGATTAAATGCTTTGCAGCACAATTAGTCAACACATGTATGTATCTGTTTCCTGAGGGTTTGCAGTTTGAAACAGAATCCCTGCGTTCCTAGCCCTGAAATATTATTTTTTTGGATATCAACTCTGTAAGTAAATCTCTAAAGGCTAAGGACATGAGTCAGATTGGGGAAAATGGCTGAATTTATGCTACATTCCTTATGTGAAAGGCAGACCCAGCTCTGACCATACCTCTTTCCAAAATCCCTTTACAGCAAGGAAGGAATATTAATGTTTTAAAAGGTACTTTGCCTCTCTGCTGAGAGCCTCCACTGCTGCTAATCTGTACAAACTGCCAGAGTGGCTATCATTTATTATTTAGGATGAACAGTGCAATGCCAGGCCAAATGAGCAGCTAGTCCAACCCATCACAGCATTCTTCTGGGAGACCCCAGTAAAGACAAGCTGTTTATGTAGCTTGGCACTGACATACACAGATCCTAAAGTGAGGCATCACTTGAGGAATGGTGAGGCACAAACTTGCTGTATTTCATGGCCTCTGCACAGCCAACGTTCAGCCAGCAGGTGCTAACAGCAGGTACCCAGTTTTTGGGGGATGTAGGTGGAAGAATTGCTGTTTTGCTGACACCAAAAATCATCTTTCAGGTTCCTCTGGAGCTGGAAAAAGATGATAATCACTCCAGCAATAAACCACATTCCATGACTGGAGGCCCCTCTTTGCAGCCCAACTGAAAAACCAGAATATACTCACAGACAAAATCATCCTGCTTAGCTCCAAATGCTTTTATTGCTGATTTCATCTAAGTTGGCTGATTTTATCCTAACACCAAGATGTGCACTCACATGCTGGAGCTGCACACCTGAGGTGGAGCACAAGCCTCCAGAAGAGAATGAGAGCAAAGAGCTTGGGTGGGATATGAGATCAAGTGGTGGCATTTCAAATACGTTCATAAACCTTTACAGTATGGGCACAAAATATGTTAGAAACAACTCAAGGTAGACTGTGGTCAGCTCCAAATTCCCACAGCCACCTCACAGGAGCTCCAGGAATGCCACAAGCCACCTGTTGTATTACAAAACGAAACCAGAATGTGAAGATCCTAAAAGCTGCTCAATCCTAATAAAAAATTTGGATGCTCTATCTAAGACATTTGTCCAGTTAAAAGGTTTTTCCCTCCCTGCCTTTCAGAACAGGTCTGCTGAGCTGGTCAGCAAAGTCAAGTTCACTTGTACAAACTGATTTCCCATTTTTCTGCCCCACAGGACTGGAGTAAGAAGCTGTACAGAGCTCAGTGAGGATGACAGCCTGGTCACTCCTGAGCACAAGCCTCCTCCATAACAAAAGGAGATTAAAGGAAAGGAGGAAGGATGGGAGGGGATTTCCTCTGCTTCTCCAAAATATCCTTGGGTCTGTTCCTCATCAAGACCTTTTGCAAGCAGAATCTATTTGTGGGGTGTGATGTGGTTTAAGTGAACATCGTAGGAGACAAGGGGTTGCTGGTTTTTCTCTGTTTTCAGATTCATATCACTGAGTAGTCAAATTTGTGTATTTTTAGAACAGGAAATGAGGTAAATAAAATGCAGAAAGATAGAGTAAAATGATGTCATTTACCTTAACTGCCAAAGCACACAAAGTGGTGTTATAAAAATACACCAGCAGCTCCAAGACCTGAGAAGCTCTTTGTAAAGCCAACTTTAGATGTCATGATTCAAGCCCAAGGTCCAAATTCAGCAAACACATTTGTTAGATGCTTAATCTCAGCTTTCACTGGGGCACCAGTGCACTCCTGGTATTTGCACCAGCCAGGTTCACAGAGCTGGCACAGCTGAAGTGTCTTCCTCTACATCTGCACCATTATACAACTCCTGCTCTGTTTTCAGGTGTAGGTTTTTGTGTATTGTCCACAATAATTAACCCCATTTTCCTGACTGTTTCCTTTTGGTGCTTTAAAAAACCCCTTGGTCAAACTCACAGATATTAAATTATTATAAACTCAATATATTAAATTATTTTTTGAGTTACCCTTTGCCTTAAACTTAGATACATTGATGTCATTCTAAGGTATTAAACTACAAAAATACATTACTTAAACATGGGAAAAAATAGGGTTGCTAATTATGTCCGACAGTAAGCCTCTTAAATATTGCTGCACAATCTTTATTTTTCATTTAAATGTGGCTCTGTTCACAGATATTCTTCTCTAATACTATAAAGGCAATTAGAATTGGTAATGACTGTAAACACCATTAGTCCTGGTAATTTGCTCTCTCCTACAAGCCTGACACACCAGAGGTCCCACTGCCAGTTTTAGTCTCCCATGTTACAGAGAGACTTGTGATGGTCTTTTCTGGCTTTACCCAACTTTAAGGACCTAAAATTAAGGACCTAAAATTTCAAGACCAGGCTGGATGGAGCTCTGAGCATCCTGGTCTAGAGAAAGGCGTCCCTGCCCAGGGGAAGGGGTGGAATGAGTGGATCTTTCAGCTCCTTTCCAACCCAACTTTTCTATGATTCTATGAAAATTAGTTAAGTGAACCTGAGCTTTACCCATGCCATCACCCTGCACCTCCATTCTCTGAGTTTTCCATAACCTACTCCATCTCCCCATTTTGTCTGTTTGTATTGCAAATGAGATTCTGTCTCCTACACCCAGAACTGAGAATAGCTGAGCTCAGAGACTGCAGATAAGCTCTGCAGAAGGAGACAAAGAATTTTCCAAAGTTTAGACTTCTGGGCTCCTAATTTCTCCAGTATTTCTCTACAAAAGGCAGTTGAACAGGAGAAAAGGACAAGAAACACAGCCAGGTCCTACAGATGCTCTCAGAGACCTTTACCCCATGTTCAATAGCAATACCCTCATTGGAGGCATGGGTAAAACTGTTCTGACAGAAATGATGCTGATTCTGATGGCTGACAGCACAATCTGCTGGGCTTTTCTTGCATTTCTCCCACTTCATTATTCAGCAATCCTGTTCCTGTTTCCACAGAACTAAAGGCAGGTTACCAAAGAGAAACAAACACAAAGTGACTCATTACAGCCCTTCAGTCCAGCCTCGCTGCACTCCCCCCACCACAGCACTGCATCCAGCAGTTTGAGATTCTGCTTCTGAGCATTCCTCTGCAGCTCTGTGTACTTACTTCTAAATGGTAGAAAGATTTTACATTGATATTCCTGATAAACCTGTGCATTCAGAATGATTTGAAGTATTCATTAGTTTTTTTAAAGATACACTTAAAAAACAACTCCCCAATTTGTTCCATATCCAAACAGTTTAAAATCTGGCCTTCTGGTGCCAAGGGGATCTAGAGACATCATCATGTATTATAAAAAAACAAGCACTACCCATTGTCTCCTCAGGAGATCCAGAAGCACATTGCTAACATTATACATTAGTATTAGCCGCTTCACTTATTTTTTATAAATGGAAATAGCCAAGGGTAAGAAAGAAGAATAGTCTGACAAGCCAAAAAGCTGCACTCCTGAGTCCCACTCCTCTTCCTCACAAATCCATCCTCCCACACAGATCCCCTCTGTGTGTCTCCAGCCCAAAATACCTCCAGGACTTCACTTAGTTTCCTTTTCAGTCCTTGCTAAGCTTCATATTGTGAACATCACCCTCACCATGGACTACAGCATAGAGGAGGCTCATAAAAGGAGAGTCTGGCAGGCTCTTCCATCAGTCCTGAAGCACTGGTGTGCTGGAGGCTCAGCTCTCATGGGTGGGATGCAAGGCCAGCCACTACACACAAGCCCAGACCTGGTTCTGGGATGCAGGGCAGAAAGGCTGCTTGCAAAATGCTGTTTATGCCCTCAGCACTTCAACTCTTAACTTCTCTTCCTACAGAGTATTTTAAAATGTGCATAGGCCTGCTCTCCACCACTTTATTGTCCTGTGATCTTGTTTGATCACTAGGGAAGGGCTGTCAGGTTTTTTCCTGATGCTCCAAGAAAAGAATTGTTTTACCCTTATTTTGGCTTTCATATATCAGAGACAGAGCTTTAGGCTTCTATAGAAGGGACATTTGAACTTCCATCTCCAGGCACATTTGCCAGCCATAAACCAGAAGCACAGCCACTCTGCTGGGTGTCAGACACATCTTGATGGCTACATGGAGGGTTTATGTGAGGGCTTTTGTTTTGCCTTTCCACCAGCCAGTCTAGGAAGACACATTAAGATGGAAAACAGCATAACACTAGAGGCATTTAACCAGCTAAAAATATTACCAGAGGTCAATGGACATAATTCTGACAAACAGAGTCCTGCTTGTTGGATCCTGTTTATTTGATCATAAGAGCTGAAACTGCTCCAAAGGGTTTTGTTATGGTGGTGTCAAGGAGAAATTATGACATTGAGCCCATGAGATTTGCTCTGTCTCTTCAGAAACGTAACCTAGTTCAGACTGTGACCCATTGAAAATGAACTTGCTGACCTTCCATCAGCTCTCCCAGCCTCCAGAGTGCTCTTCAGGGGTACTCTGAAATGACTTTTGGTGAATGAGTGAACTGTACAATTACACTCACACAGAGTCTCAGCATCTCCACATATCAAGGGACAGAGCCTACAGACATATCCACCATGCAGCTCAGCTGTGATTCTATCACTCTGTCCTGTAGCTCCATGAAGATAAAGCCATACATTCAATGTAAAAAACTCAGTAAAAATTACTATAGTAAAGCTCCCATAACCCCAAAAAAAACCCAGTAAAAATTACTATGGTAAAGCTCCCATAAGCCACACTTCAGCAATGTTTGCCCTCTGATTCAAATCCCACCCACATAACCCACACAACCTCAACAAAAAAACAAGGCTTGCCAAAGGAGCTGAGCTCCTTGATGTCTCCAGACACTGCATCAGGAAGACACAGTCAAAATTTCATTTCTGCACTGCAGTGGTGGAAAAACGCTCCACAGAGGTTAAAGAATAAATCAGGGAAGTGTTTGCCATGGAAGAACATGGTATAGGTGATCTTACCTTTGGCAGAGAGAACATCAGGGAGCAGAGAGGGCCAGCAGGTCCCTACGGATGGTGCAGAGCATCACACCACAGGAGCAGGGATTCTGCCAGCCTAGGCTCTGCCCTCAGGTACCTGGGCAAGGCAGGGCCACAGCTGGAGCTCAGGAAGCCAATTCACAGAGGATATGGAACCATGGTCAAACAAGGAGCTGGTTCCCTGTGGCAGACTCCAGGCACAGCTTTGCTCCTCCAACATGACTGAAGAGAAAAGCTGAATACCCCTGGCTGAGTTTAAATGAGCTCCTGGCCCATGGGAATGGGTGGAGCACTGGGTGGGGCTGCTCGAGGAGGTTAAGGCTAATCAGGGCCCTGCCAGAGATCCTTTACACCAGTTCTGTATCACTTCCTACAGGGATTTTAAAGCTTGTTCCACAGCGGGAATAAAGTCTGCACTTTCTGCAAATATTCATCTCCACCTCGTGATAGTGTAGGCATCCCCAGGTCCAGCAGGTTGACAGAAGAGGTCAGAACAGTGCTTGGCAGGGGGGATTTACACAATACAGAAGGTGTGTGTGTGTATGGGAAAGGCAGGGGGACAGGAGACTGCATCAGGCAAAAACCTTAAAGCCAGCTCTGATCCTTAACCTCTGACTTGAGGGCACTGTAAGTGCTTCACAGAGCTGGGAGGCATTGCACTGAGGCCACTTGAGTCAGTCAGCCTTCTTTTCTTCTCTTCCTGCTATTGAGAATAGTGCTTAAAGCCAGAGGAAAAGTTTTGTTGTTTTCTGGCTTGTGCAAGTTAGCACAGAAGACTGGTTTATGATGGATTTGTATGTCTAGAGAAGGAGCTGCATTTACACCTGCACACCTTATACTGTGTAAACAAACAGAATCTGTGATTAGACCACAACATGTCAGGGCATCCAGAAATTATCCACAAGCATCTGCCTCATTAAAACTTGAGTTACCTGGGCTCCTACACCTGTAAATTGTAAATTTTGTAAATCCCATCCTGCAAATTCAGAAAACTTTATCCGCTACTGGTATAAAATTTGTCTGGGAAGTACAGAAAGTACACAGGATCTCACAGCAGCAATCCTTTAATTACCACCTGGTAACCACCACAGTGATTAAATTGTCATCAGTTCTTTGCTGCCTCCTCTTTAACCTCCTTTATCTGCACCCATCGTGGAAGGAACCTGGATCAAAGGACTAAAAGTGAGGTGGAGACTCACTGTCCTTCATTTCAGGGGTACAGTTGTATTAAATCAGCTTTAACTCTTAGGTGAACTTAAGTGTTACAGTTTAGAAAATGACAATTTCACGTGAAAGCATTAGAACAATTTGGGTTGTGTTTAGTGAATGTCATCTTAGATCTACATTTCCTGCTTTCTTAAGCCATAAAAGGTTCCCAAATCCAGTGTTCTTCACACAGAGCCATTTATTCATACCTCTGACTAACCTTGCCACCTGTGTGCCACTTGGCTACTTTTTTCCCATTAATAATTGTTCACTCTCCAGATATGGAAATTGTTGTATCTTGATCTTTACTGCAACTTGATTTGTATTCACCAGAGCAAGTGGATAATCCACAGGAGTCTGTGTTTAAAAATTGCTGCTAAAATCAGGGCAGCCAATGCAGAGCAAGGCTAATCTCTGGGTGGGTTTCATCCATTGCCACAACAGCCCAGTTACAGAACATCCACTCCCACAGGAACCAGCAGGCCAGGAGAGGCATAAACAAACAAACAAACACAATAAATTGGATACCCGGCCCGCCAGCAGATTAAGTCAAGAAGGAGTATTAAGTTGTTTGGGTTCTCATTTAAAAATAAATAAATTGACTCTCCCAGTCAATCTGCTTAATGTCTGATTGACATTAAGTAGATAAGCAGTGATTTAACCTTATGGGGTAGATTTCTTCCCATGATGCAGAGGTCGTGTCACACTTGGAAGATGACAAAGTGAATTTTTTAATTTCCTATCCTACCACAGGCCAGCTCTGTATTTGCTGGGAGATGAGGGTGCTCCTTGTTTTTATTTTTCAGATGCTCCTGGGGTGTTCTGACAGGGACCAGCAGAGTGGAAACAATGCTGTCAAATGGCACAGCAGTGCTGTAAATAATTCCATGCAGGGAAAAATCACCTCATTTCAGGCAACATAGAAAGGTTTAATGTGGGATATATTCATCTGGTCACTCAGGATTTCCCATTCCTGGGAGCCACTCTCCACAGCTCCTTGTATTGCACACCCTCAGTGGCTCCAGGAGTGCCAGCAGAGCCCAGTGTGCCAAATGATCCAATGCCCCAAGAGCCCCCAGGTTTTCTGCACCGTGTTCTGTTGTGTTGATTTATCTCTCCATTTCTTACAGACTGATTGAGCTCAAATTGGCTCGCACAGCCGAGCTTCCCCAGCCCCTTGCCAAGTGGCTCTGCAAGAGGTGATTTTTCATGTTGTGTTCAGATGTCAGTGCAGGCCCCTGCACCCACTCCTGCCTTAACCCCTGGCTCCCAGGGGATGTCCCCTCTCGATTCCTTCCAGGAATGGGCATCTCCTCTACCATCCCCTTGCCCCTCGATGCAAGATTAACCCATGCAGCTCCCTTTTCTCATTAGTTACCTCTCCCCTCACTCCTGAAATAAATAACTGCTAAGCCCAAACTGGAAAGTTTGGAATGGTTGTTATGGCCTTTGAGCATTTTGTCCTGGGGCACAATTTTCTAATTTTGTGACAGAAGGTGTTTTTTCAGTGCTGTTGACAGCTCTATCCACAAAATCAAAGCACTTAAATACATTGTTAAGATTTTCCTTTGCTGACAGCTGATGGCCCACAATGCCAATATAAAGAGATCAGCACAATCCAGTTCAATCCATTAACTTATTTAAATTGTCTCTGGGGCAGATGTCAGGCAGGCCAGGCACCCTCAATGCCTGCTGAGGCAACAGCCAGGACACTTGTGCCATCCAGCTGTGCTGAGATTTTCTTCAGATTGAAGCAGGCTGGTATTTCCATATCTTCCAAAATTTGACCCAAAGTAGTCAGACCAAAGCTGCTGATGTCCCTGCCTGTGCTGGGAACTTGTTGTCACTGAGCTGCAGCATCTCCCTCCTCCTGCACCACTGCTGACTCCAGCCCAGTGGCAGCAGGCTGAATCTCATGGCACAACCCCACTAAAAACATTGGAGTTAGGTTACCTTATAGCAGAGAAACATCTCTGTGTTTCTCCCACACCTCCCTGGAAAGCATTCCTGCAGGAATCCCCAGTATGGCCTCTGCTGTGCTGCTATCTTTCCTCCACAGAGCAGTTTTTCATAGCATTGAGGAGCCCTCCTGCTCTCAGCATCCCCCAAGCTTTGCTGGCTGATGTAAACACCCTTCCACTTCCATCCTGCCTTCCTGGCTCAGCTGCCACTTTCCATCTTATCTTAAAGCCTTTTAATTCCAGTGTTATTCCCTCACTCTCTCCTGTAATTCATTTAGCACACAGCTGCAGAGATATGAGTCCCTGCTCTCCCCTCTCACTTGGCTCTGCAGATAGTAAAGGTGTTTTACATCCTCACGTTTGTCACCAGGGAATGTCTCTGATTCATTGCCAGGTCACCTCTGCAGCCCCCCAGTGTCACCCTGCTGCAGGCTGCTCACGAGGCAGCTCCTGAGAGGCTGTGGCTGCTAACACAGCACCTTGGGGTGCATCAGCAGTGCTTGGGCTGGCTCAAAAGTGGTGATTTAGGAGCTGGCTAAAAAATCTTCTGCCCCTGCACTGCAAAGGGGAGCAGGATGTTGATGTATGCTGTTGTTTCTCATCCCAAGGAGCTCTAAAAATTCTCTCTGTGCCATTTCTCATGGAGCAGGGTGTGGCAAGCACATTCTTCTCTCTCTCAGGAAATTTTCATAGAGGAGCAGAAAGCAAAGAAAGAGAAAACAATTTCTATTTCTGTCCCTTGTTTCTCCCATGTGGAATGCACTAGAGAATTGTTTACCTGGAGTCATTAGTTAATTGGATACTGCTGAGGATTATTTGGCTCTGATGGCCAATTGTATCCACCTGTGTCTGGACTCTGAGGGGAGAGAGTCACGGGTGAAGTTAGAGTGAGTAGTTAGATATAGTAGTTAGAAATGTAGCATGTAGTTTTAGTATCTCTCTTTAAATAGTATATTAATGTATTATAATATGGATATAATAAAGAAATCATTCAGCCTTCTGAACTAGAGTCCACATCATTTCTTCCCATTCTGGGTTCAACTGCATTTTCTCTGCAATAGCAGGGATTGGCCCTGCAATTCCCAGCCCTCCAAACACCACACATTTGGATCAGTGAGTTTCTAAACCTCACACAGCCTGTAAATGTCACCTAAACACTCCAGCCTACACACATGAGGAAGCAGATACATAAAGTGACAGAGGACAAGGAGCTCTGGGGTGTGGAGAGCACAAGAAACACTGTGGACCTGCTTTGCTTTAAGAGGCAGTGATGGAAAATCTGGGAGAGGGCAAAAGAAAAGCTGTTGTAAAAGGAGTTCATTTAGGCCTCATAGGAACAAAAGTCATAAAATATAGAATCATTTAGGACCAGAACTGCTTCATTTGGAGGGGGACAGGAGTGTACATGCTTGCAGCATCACCTGGGTTCCTTTGGAATGGTTCGGGTTCCATCAGGAGAACTGCAGCAGAAACCCGAGGTGTGCTCAGCCACAGGTCTGCTCCTGCCATCTGTGTATCCCCTCACAAGGGCTTGGAATTTGAATTTCAAATGTCAAATGTCTGCAGTGACTGGGTCACCAGGAAATTACCAAGCAAGAAACATTTGTGAAAATAATTTTGTAATGTTTTAACAATCACCATAACATTTGGGTAAGAACTCAACCTGTTGTCAGGCAATTTGCAGGTGGAAAGGGATGAATAAATTATTCCTGGTCAATTTTTTTTTTGCCCAGACTATTTCACAGCTGTTAGCTGAAATTCCAAACTACTTATTTTTGTTTAACATCCTAACAAAAGAAATATAATTCAGACTTAATGCCTCTGGGAAATGTGTCCTGTGGTGAACCTCTTTTGCTGAAAATCATGTGATGTGTCTTCAATCACCAAGTCTTCAAATGAAGAACTTTTGCTTCCCTGTAACTGCAAATATCAAGAGGAGAATTTACTCTGGATGTTGTGTTTCTAAACTTAGCAAATCAGGGATGAATTTCTTTTTCTGCAACAAAAAAAACCCCCTTTCTTTCTGTAAAAATTCTTTTGTTTACAATGTCTTGAAGGCAGCAAAGCCACAATAAAGAGCAAAAAAGAAAGCAAGGCAAGTGTGGAAATTTCCATCATAGAGACAGGTTCCCTTGGACAGCCAAGGACATGATTTGTGGCCAGCTGAAAAAAATATACTTTGAGAGGCATCACAAAAGCTCTCGACTTGCATGCTTGAGGAGCTGAAATTGCCCCTTTCTCCTCCCTCTTCTCCACACTGTACTTCATACAGTGTTTAATTTCAAAGGTCCTCAGGGGCCTGGCCTCTGGCACCGTGACTAAAATGAAATGTTCTGGCTGGGAGCTGGGGAGGGGGAGCTGGGAGGGCTGGGGAACAAAGCCCATGGGGAGAGGCTCCCAGGCTGTCACCGCCCAGCAGGACCCGCTGCAGACAGCTAATTAACGGTAGACTGAGTAATTAACAGCCATGAAGCCAGACAGCATTGCCTGGGGAGCTCTAAGAAGCTCTGAGTGGGGTCTGTGGGTGCGTGACAAACGCTCATCCCAAGTGGTGGAACCTCTGTCTTACAGGGCAGAGCTGCTCCTGCCAGGATGCTCATCACCAGCAAAGGCCAGTGTGGTTTTTGTAGACACCAAAGCTGGTAGAGATGGCACAAACCTGTGCTGACCTCCTCATATTTCGTCTGTTAGGTCCCTGCACAGGTTTAGGAGGTAGAAATTCCTTCACTGATGCAAACAGGGAGCGGGTTTTGCTTGTGGCAAAGCGTAACACGGGAAAACCTGTGATTTCTCCCCAAAAGCCAGGCATGGTTTATCAGCAGCCACCTGAGCCTGTTGGTGGCTATCTCCCTTCCACACACCCAAGTGCCTCAGCAGATGGGGCTTTCAGTATTTGTGACTTTGATGGTGCGGTGCTTGGGTGAGAAATTTTAATAAATCACAGACCTGTAACACAGATGATGTTTAGTTTTGATGCTCCACAATGTGAAGTTGTGTCCTTAAAGCTTTATTCCTCCAGATGGATGGAAGCTCTGTCCCTGGCAGGGCACCCAGCAGGTTCAGCACTCCATGAAACTCATCCTCAAATCCCAGCACGGGGGCCATGCTTTTCCCTTCACTCTCCAGTCAGCAGAACAGGACTGTGATAAAGCCAGATTTGCTGCCTGATGCATGACTAACAAGGGTGTATGGATGGAGCAATTTACCCAGAGCTGAGCAAGCTGAGAACCTCCTGGTTCACATCCCTGTCCTTGGCTGGCCGTGCTGGACAGCAGAGACACACAAGGTGTGTGTTCAGCATCCTCAGAGACAGACAGACCTCAAACCCACAGCTTTACCCTGCAGACCAGCTACAAAATAGGGACAGCTCATCAATGTAGGGAGTTCAGCTAGGGAAGGGAATGCTACCTTTGAAATTCCCTTGGGACTGATTAAAAATGCAGCCTTCCACCAGAAATCTTCATATATTCATTTATCTCTTTGCCAGGGGCAGCACAGCTCAGGGTGGGACTAAACATGCACTCTGCAAATCACACAGGGCTGCTGAGCCCTGGCACAGCCAGCAGGGCTGATAAAACAGACCCTGAAATCAGAAATCCACAATATCCCCATTGAAGTACAAATTGCTCTTTACATGCTCCATGATCATATAATGCAGAAAAGTTCATTTTCATTAGTTTGCAAATAGCTCGTAAGAGCAGACATTTCCCCTTGCATACTGAATGCTTGGAATATTTGCATATTTAGGTAATGACAATATTTTTTTTATGCAGTAGCTTTGCTTGTGGTCATAAATCCATAATGCACTTCAAGGCTCTATTGTCCCCCAAAATGTGATGTACTTCAGTTTTTCCAAGTTATGAGCAAGCATCTGCAATTCATTAAGCAACTGAGCAACACATTTTCCATTTCACAGTCACTATCTTTGTATGACCTCTTTGGTCTGATGACTCAAACATATTTCATAAATTATTAATGGAGATTACATTATTGAGAGAGGAGCTGTGTAATTAGTTGGAAGAGTGCTCAGAATTGGGGTTGTGGGGATCTTCTGAAATCAGAGAGGGAAGGCTGTCAGGAAGACTTCACAGGAGGAAGAAAAAGAGCACAGGAAATTTAAACCCAGAATATTTTCAGATAACTCCCCTCACATTTTCAGAAAAGAAATGAGCCTTACTTGCAGCTCATGACTCTTTCTGTGCATTTCAGCTGTCAGATGCTTTAGAGACACAAACCTCCATCTCCCTCTGGCCCTCTACAGGAAATACAAGTTTTGAGGGAACTGGGACTTCCCTGTCCAATGCTGTGGAGATGCTCCCTGTGCATGGGTGCAAAGGTGGCAGAAGGACTGGCAGGTGACACTGAAGAGGGAACAGCTTCCATCAGAGGACATGTACCCCAGTTTGGGATTAGCTGGTCCAGAAAGGACCTGCTGTCTCTGCCCTGGTGTCTGCAGTTTCAGAGTTATCTCAGTAGCTGATTTTCTTGCAGTTTTCATACACTTTGCCTTGCACAACAGCTTTAAATGTCTCAGAGTAAACGGGTTTGCTGAGCCCATGCAGCTTCAGTTTTGTCCAAATCTAACCAGCGAGCTGTAACTCTTAAAGTAATAAACATTATTGGTGTTCTGATAAACGAGAGCAGTGTGGCAGAAAAATCTGTCCATTCTAATCCATGGAAGGGCTCAGCTTCAATCATATCTTATTACTTTCAGAGTATTCAATCTTCATCTCAAATCATTCAGTGGCAGTTTAATCAATACATCAAAATCATGCACAATTCCTGCTGCTTAGGGAACAGCTTCCATCAGAAGTGGTTTGTGGGTTGTGTTCTGGAATCAGGCAAATAATTAAATCAAAGAGTGAGTGATAGAAACACTCCTGAAGGAACCTCATTGTTTTCTTTATGATTTATCTGCATTTCCTGGCCTTAGCTTGTACATAACACTGAACTCCAAATAATCCTTCAAATCCTTTCCACACATTAATTCTGAAGGCATCACTGCAGTCCAGGTAAGTGCTACAGATATGTCTCAGAGCAGGTAATCAGAGCAGGGAGAATAGTCTGGTCACTGCTTTATTGGTTTTGCTGTTTTAAGACTGTAAAATCTTACCTGAAATTCAGGTCTTAGCTCTTAGCTTATTCAAAATCATAAATCAATGGGCTGCTTTGAAAAAGGTGTCATTAAAAACATGTCTAAGTTCCAACACTAAGTTGTAAGTGGTGCTGGACTCCAGAATCCTTTTTCCTTTTGATCAAAATAATATCATGCTTTTCTCCCAGCACTCTTCAGGGATATTTTCTCAAAACCTGATTTCATCATAGTCAAAATATTAGTTTTGCTGTCTCCACCTTTTTTTCCTGCCTATCTCTTTCTTTTAAGCACACTTCAGGTTAGGAGCCTTGTTTTATGTAAGGGTCAAAATGAATGTAATCAGTTGTGGGAAATAGTTATTTGTGATGAAGGGGTCTTTTTATTTCATGTATTCATTATTCTCCTTTCTAACAGAACAGTGTGCTGCCCTGGTGTGATCTCCTTGTAGCTGTGTTGAGAAGCCACTGAGAGCAACTTCACACAGCAATGGAGACGAGCCAGGCTCAGCCTGCACTGAGGGGTTTTCAGGTGCCTTGGTCCAGCATCCCTCCAGATGAAAATATGGGGAGATGCACATGTAATTGCAGTCAGTGGAGCATTTAACCTTGAATTGGATTTGTGGTAAAACAAGCCTGGTCCAATGTAGTACTCATATTTTCTGCTCTCTTAAGAAATTTTTGTAGAGCAGCAGAGAGGGAAGAAAAGAGAAAACAATTTCTATTTCTGTCCCTTGTTTTTCCNAGCAGTGCAGTTTTCTTGGTGAGCTGAACAGCACTGAGGAGAATTCGGGAGGCAGCCACGGGCAGGTCCCCTCAGCAGCCCTGGCTGGGAGCATGGCTCCTTCAGATCACACATGCCTGGGGCTGAGAGCCTGTTCTGATCCAGTGACTGGGTGGTGATAAACAGGCCAAGAAGCAGCTGGTGCAGGCAGTGCTGTGGTGCCTCTGTGCCTGTCCCAGGAACCTCAGAGCTGTGATTGCTCCTCAGCTCAAACCTGGCCTGAACCAGCCGTGGGTATCAGCCTTTCACTGGAACTTCATGAAACTGTCACTGGCTTAATGAAATTGCCATTTCTGCACTGACTTCAAAGAGAGATGGGCTGGGGCCAGCCTTCAAGTTACCATCCAATTACAATAATCCCATTCTTCTGTTGATCAGGTTTCCTCCTGTGTTTTCAAAGGTGATGCAGAACACAAGTACCTGAATTCTTCTGAGATCAGGTCACTTGCTTGAAGTAATTTTTTTTCTGCACTCTGCATTTTTTCTTTTCATCCTCAAGGAAGAGCACTGACTTTTTTTTCTTTTCCCCCAATATGTTACCTGTTTTTTTACATATCAAGTTATGCATCCTAAGAAAGCTTAGCAATAGACCTCACGTGTGAGGCACAGGTTGGCCTCCAGCTGTGACAGCATGTGTTAGATTATATATTATAATTGTTTTCTGCTCTGATATTTTAAATGGAGAAAGATGGGGCCTATCTCAGAAGGCACTGATGTGGTTATAATGTGCTTAAACTGTTTTTTGAGAACAAGGCTGCTGGGGCAAGGGGTTGGTGTATTTGGAGCTCTGCTTTTGACAGCACTGTAGGAAAAAGGCATGTGTTAGCCTGTTGTCTTCAGCTCCTTCACCACAAACAATCCTCTTGGGCTGCACCAGATGCTACAGAAAAAAACTCCACAGACATTTCTCCACAATATGTATGCAAAAAAAATCAAAGTATTTGATTCTAAAAGCCTGATGTAGCCTGAGCACCACCTGGCTTCACTCTCCTGTGATCTGGGATTTTTCATTAGGCTTCCTGCAGCCGGATTTTCAAATTGAATTGTTTTAGTTGAAACCATTTTCACTTTTCATTTCAAAATACTATTTCCCACTCCCTCAGCTTCTTCCAAGGAAAGCCTGTGGGCTCCTTCCCCGTGCTTGCTCTTTCTTGACAGTAGGATACCATTATCCAGATATCCAAACATTGCATCCCTCACCCTTCAGCCCCCAAAGGATGGTTTCTGTAGGATATTTTATTCTCTGGTGTGCAAGGCCCATCCTGGGGTCAGATCACGAGCTGCATGAAGGTGGCTGAGTGTGTTGGGTGCAAGATCAAAGCCATCACATGGCCTTGGGGGAGCAGCAAATGCCAATGGCCTGGCTGTGCATCCCATGGCTTTCAGCAGGGCTGGGGCTGTCAGCATCCTGCTTTTCTCCTGAGAGCAGAGTAAATGGATCCACACTCACAGCAAACCCTCAGCACCCACTGAGAGCACAGGAGGAGGAACTGATGGGAAGAAAATGTATATTTTGGGACTACAAGATTATTTTTAACCTTGTCAAAGGAAACCAACAAAACTGAAAGGAGCACAATGAAGAGCTGCACAGCTCCCAGCCCCACAGATTATGTATGACCACTTTGGCCATGCATTATTTATCACATCTGCATTATTCTGGCTTTCTGTGTTTTGCACAAGTCTGACTTATAAAAGGCTGGCATAGAAGAGCATTTTTTTTGTTCCCCTGGCTTTGCATCCTGGGGAGAGAAAATGGTAACATGTGGTGGGATCCTGCATAAAACACTGATGAAAAATGAGCAGGCTTGTTGCTGGAGTCAGAGCATTGCTTTCTAAATGGAAACCAATTGAGTAGTTAATTTTTAAGTAAATTGCCCTTGTTTCTCATAGTAAGCCATTTTGACAGTTGTCTTGACAGTTACCCAATTAAATGTGAATATTTTGGTGGCATTTTGAGTGCAAACCAAGCCAGGTGTTTCAAGGGCTGCACAGATCTAATTTCTATTAAGGAGGACAGTCCATTCCCCTCCAGGCATCTGAGTGGCAGAACTCCATTATTTTTTGTAGAGGAAACCTCCACTGCAAGGAGCAGCTGACGATGTTGCCAGAGGTGGTATGTGATGTGCACCATGGAAAAAAGGTTATCTGCTCCTTCTGTAATCCTTTTATTGCACAAAAGCAATAAAAATTTTTGAGCACTTTGTGAGGATTTTCAAGCCTTCTCCTTGGCCAGAGGGAGGGTGGGAGCACCAGGAGCACAAGAATATGGATCCTCTCTGCTCTAAGCAGCACCAGGGGGAAAAAAACAAGCAGAGAATCCAAAAAAGGAGGAAAAATGCAGTAAGTGGAGAAGGGTTTGAGGGTGGCAGGAGGTTTTTGTTTTAATATGTGAACTTTAAATGATAATTCCCTCACTGGAAATCCTCAGAAAGGTGTGGACTGAGAGGAATTGGCCACTCCTGGCAGCAGAAATGCTCATCTGCTTTGTGTTCACACAGGTCTCCAGCACCAGTGGGTGCTCCAGCACTGCAGGATGTCTGTTATCTCTAACATAATGCTCAAAAAATCCTCCTCTTGGGAAGCTGCCTGGCTTTGTCAGCCCCTTCTAGTGGAAACAACCTCTCTTTTTTTTTTTTTTTTTTTAAATTTCAAAACATAAAAAAACAACTGGAATATTAAGTCCATTTGCTCAAGATGCCAGGAAATATCCGTCCAGCTTTTTATTCCTACTTAAGCCAAGAGGATTTCTTGCAAATGCAGCACAAATATGTACAAGCAATAATTTTGACTCATGTGGGGCCTCTGGCTTATCCACTTGCCTGGACTTTGGCATCCCATGTGGGAGTGAGAAAGGAAACAAAACTGTTCCTCATTGGGGGAAGGGAAACTGAGGCATGAAGGTACCAAATCCATGATCTCTGCCTCTGACTTGAATCCTTCAGGGTGCAGAATCTGAACCTTGTTCACCATCAGCCTCCCACCATCTCTGCCTCTCACAGAATAATGCAGAAAGTTGAAATAATGGGACAAGAGGCTGTTTGTTCCTGTTGCTAGTGGTCAGTTGCTATAGGAGATTTCTGCTCTCCCCTGCTCTGCTGGGGGAGATCTTTTCATGTGCCTGAGGGATGCATAAAGGATTTGACTTTCCAGACACAGTTTAGTGCTTAAAATCTCTCCTAGCACAGATTAAAGTGCTTCTTTCTGATTTAGCAGAGACCCCTTGAAAGGCTGGATGGAACACAACGTGGTTTTCATCCAGCTTCAGCTGCCAGGCTCAATTAGGGGAGAATTAGGAGTTTGCCTGATGGGAATTGTGCTGACTTAAAGGCTGATTTTCCCTCTTCCACTGATGGCTGGTGGATGCTCAGCCCCCGTCCTGCTCAGATATACTTGAAATACTGGAGGAGAAAACAGCATCAAACCCAGCTGGAGAATTCCACTTTTGTGACTTGGCCATTTTGAGGGGAAGTGGCTCCATCCACTGGGGCTTCCTCCCTCCCTGGGCCACCTGGGAGTGGCAGAGTTCAGTGAAACCCTGGTGTGAGCCAGAGTGTCTCAGCCTGCCTGGAGCCACGGGCTGGCCTGGGGCCACACTGCTGAATGTGCAGCTTGGGGAAAGTAAATAGACATGAATATGGCATATATATATATAAAAATATCTAGAAGGATGAGTATTCTTTGCTTAAAATCTCTTTGAAAATTACTTCTGCAGTGCAGAGACATTCCCAGCTGGCCCAAAGGCCTTTACATCAATGCAGCCACACTTTGAACTACACCAGGAGCTCTTCTACTTTCGTATCAGAGTATTGAAAACCATCCTCCAAAATGTAAGTGAAGGAGAAATAAATGATTTATTACTTTTATTTTTATTTTATCTTCCTCTTGCTCTGTGAATCCTGTCTGCTAATGTATTTAAGGACTGTATCAACCCCTCAGATTGTATTAGACTTTCTCAGGCAAACCATAACCCCCCAATCTTGCAATACATTATGACTGAGCATTTTTATGAAAGAAATGTGGAAATTATAACATTTTATGGTGAATAAGTAATTTAGTTGTCCACCCTGAATTCCTAGACACTTCAGGAATAAGGCTGCTCATTCTTCTGTTGCTGCTTTGTTGGGATCATCTTGTTCTGGCAAAAGGCAGAAAGAAATGTTACTGAAGAAATTGATTTTGTACCTTCGATGCCAAAGTGAAGGAAACTCTGGCTGTGGTTAAAAGTGTTGCTGAAATGTAGAAGGTACAGATCCTACCTTATCTTGTATCACTGCTAGATGGCATAAACCAGCCACTTTTATCCACTGGGAAATTTTAAATTAATTAATTGTTACTTGCAGAATAGGATAATGGAAAGACAGTAAAATAAGGTGAGAATAAATTATAAAAATTATAGAAAATAAATGATAGAAACTATAGAAACCAAGAATGGAGCACAGCAACACATGTTGCAGGTCACATGTAATTTACAGCTTTAAATGGTATTTTAATTTTAGGAAATTCCTGCCTGATTTATTCCTCTGGGTGAAACAGTTTTTCCCAAGCAACTCCATGTTATCTATAGCATGAGAGGTAACACAAATTCTTTTGGCAGGAGCATCCAGTGATGGAATAGCAAACATTGCATTACTAACCCAAATAATGCAGGGAAAACATCTTTCTATTGTGCAAGCAGACAGCAACAGAACACAGAATTTCCCCGCAGGAATAGATCGAGCTCTTACAACAAGAGCTTGTGAAAGCCTTTGTTCTGGTCCCTAAGGATTTTATGATTGTCACACAATCTGTGTAGATCAGCCATTCACTCTGAGAAGCAGACTTTGCATTTCTGTGATAGCTGGCTGCTGTTTGAATAGCAGAATAAAATAAAATAAAATAAAATTTAAAATAAAATAAAATAAAATTTAAAATAAAATAAAATATAAAATAAAATAAAGAGGTGCTTTGACCATTTTGAGAAATATAAATTTTGTTGGTTTTCTTTTTTTTCTTTTGAAGGAAGAAGCAAGAAGAGATCTGAAATGCCCAGCTGGGTAGTGTGTCCCTGACTGACTGCAGCTAGACCTCAAGGAGGTGCAATATCCTGAGTAGCCTCTAAATATCTATGCACAGCTTTTGGTAGTGGGTTTTGTGCTCCAAATCCACTCTGTCCTTAGCTGAATCTTTACATGGACCCCATGTCCTGATTAGGTTTTGCTGAGATATGGATCAGCATCCCAAATATTCTCTGCACTAATACTTGTCACACGTTCAGTGGTCACCATGTGATTGAGATGTTTTCTCTCTCCAGGCAGAGAACAGGAGGGATATTGCTGATGCTGCCTGTGATTGTTTTAGAGCACTGAGTGTGTGTTTAATGCTTATTCCATGCAAGGAGCCTGCACATGACCATGGCCAGAATTACTGGAGCTACAGACCCACCACGGTGACACATTTTGCAAGTGATATTTGCCAAAGGTGTTTTTATAAAACTCAAAAACCAGGATCCTGAGAGATGTAGCACTCAGCCAGAAGTGTCACTAGATTATAATAATCCATAAGTCATGGCTTACTCATCACTGGGAGAGTGATCTGAGGTCATATTTGTTCAACTAAACCTGATTTCCTTCAATCTTGTCACAAAAGGGCTGCACCTTGCAATGGTTTAATACATTAAATCCACTTAAATGTGTTTTGCTCCAACCCATAGCCCACACTTGGGCCAAAATAGGGACCTAGATGGGAAACCAAACCATCAAGATTTATATTTGTCTCCATCCAGGTTACCTCTCCTTGCCATCAGGTACTTGATGAAGTGCAGGGCTGGCGATTGCCATGGCTGCTCCCTTCCCTCTCCCCCATCATTAGCATTCCCCTCCCGTGCCAGCTCCAGAGGGGAGCTGGAATTAAAATTCAATCTGACAGAGCATGTCAAATGCAAAAGGTCCCTTTTGCACAGAGTCTTTGCTGAGCTCCTGCTCATTTTGTGGTTGCTCAGTGCTGCTTTCTAAGAACAAATGGACAGGAGGAGGTTGGGCTTCCACAATATCCTACAGCAATTTTGTTTAGGTCATTTTCTTGACCATTAAATGTCATGCATTTATTGGTTCTTTCTTGCTTATAAAAGCAAAGCAATAATCCATGAATTATTTCTCTTCAGAGCCTGGATGTGCTCAGTGTAACAGAATATTGTCCCTGGAGCAAGGGCAGCTCTCTCAAGGCCAGCTCTTTTCAGCTGCCACTCCTTGGGAATGTGCAGGGAGGGCAACCTGGAGGGATGGGTGAAAGAAACCAGTCCAGAGCAGAGCTTCCCAGTGTGGAAGATGTCCCCCAGTTTCACCTAGATGATCTAGGAAACAAGAAATTCATGGCACTGCTTCAGCAAGGAGGCCTTGAGGTGAGGTTTGTGCTCCAGAAGAGTTTGCCAAAGGTCTGGGGGTCTGATGGATGTGGGGCTTGGGTGAATGAGAGGAATGTGAGACTGGCAGTGGCCCTGCACAGCTCAGCTCCCCCTGACCACTGAAAGTCAGGAGATCACCCAGAGGGGATACAGGACATCCAAGCTGTGCACACTCCCAGCAGGGCAGGGAGCTGTGGAGGATGAGGAGGATGGAGCAAGGACCAGCAGGGCTTTTCCCTGACAACAAGGGCAGGACTCGAGGGTCTTGTTCCATCAGGGAATTCTTTATACCAACTTTGCCAGTCATTTACGTTTGCTGATGAACCTCAGTGAACCCCAGGGGTCCCACTCTGCTTTAAACCTGTCGCTGGTGAGGCTCTTGGCTGCTCTGACCTCAGTACAGGTGTCACAGTAAAACCAGGGGTGATCACTGTGGGCACATTGCTGTAGGTAAAGGAAATTTTAAAGACTCTTGAGTAAATGTCCATGAAAGAGTAGGGCAGCAATAAAGCTTGTAAAACTATAACAAAACTCACACTAAGAGCAAAACTGCCAGTGAAGTGAGGAGGATGTTGGGGTGTAGCAGATCCACACCCATCATCACAGGGCTCTCCCTGGGCTTCTCAGAGCAGAATAATGCTGCTGGAGCAGGTGGGATAATCAAGGCCATGATATCTCTGGAAAGCTGGGACATATCAAATCTAATGGAATGATTATAGAGTTAATGAGAAGAAGCTGTGTGTTCTCCCTGGCTGGTGCTGAGGGCAGGGTATTTAGGCAGGCAGGAGGGGGGCAGAGCTCTCTCTGGGTTGTCTGACAGTGCTTGGAAGGGGTTCACTGCAGAGCTGTACTTTCCTGTAGCATAAACACCCCTGGAAGTCTCAGCATCCTGCATTGCTCCTCAGGAGGAGCTGACGAGTCAGGAAGAAGAGAGAAGCTCCAGCTGGGATCCCCCCTTCTAAGGAGGTATTGACCTGTAAGCCAACCCCTGAGGCAGCTGTGTAACCACATGAGGAGTGTTGGCTTAACTGTGAAAAGGAGATTATGGATGAAGTGGCTGTGCTGCCAGGCCTTTAGCTTTTGAGCCGAGTCACTGTGGGAGCTTAGGAAGCTTCCCAGAGAGCAAAGGGTTTGTTATTGTATATTAATGATGGAAAATGTAACATCACTTTCTTCTGAGGTGTGGGAACTCTGGCAGCTGGCATTGTTGAGCACAGGATTAGTTCCTGGGAGGATTTTTTGACACCCTTTCCACTTGGAGCTCACTGAAATCTATGAGCATGTGTCCAATGACTTAAACCTAAGTATTAGGTATAATACTTATATATGCCATGTATTTCTTGTTTCCTAGATCATCTAGGTGTTTTAATTTATCCCTGGGCTGCTGTGGGCTCTGAGCAGGAACTCTGTTTCTGTGTTAGCTACAGTGCCCTGCCCTGCCTGGGCTGTGAGGGGGAACATCAGCACCCTCCCCAGCTTATGTCCATTCTGGGATTTTCTTCTCTGGGCTCTCCTCTTGCTCCTCCCCAGCATTCCTGTGGTACCTCTAAAGAGCAGCTGCATACCTGGTGTGCCATGGCTGTTGTCACCCACCTGATCTCAGCTTTGTGTCCCAAGGTACCCCCTGGTGTCTGTTTGTACTGTGACTTACCCTACCTCTCTTAGCACTGGAATATTTACCAAATGCCCTCCAAAATCAGTGGTAGAGAGGTTAAGATTTTAGAAATCTTGGCCAAATTTTAATTACAGCTGCTGTAATTAGCACTTGGGCTCTGAGTGCACACACATGGAGCTGGTGGAAGCTCCTTCTATCCTCCATATAAAGGAAGGAGACTTGCTCTAAGCTATCAGCCTTAGTCAGCAATGACCATTTCTCCTTTGACACTTAGCTGATGGTTTTTTACCATGTTTGTGCATGTGAAGCACAGAAAAAGGCCTGAGAAGCAGGTGGGGCTGTGAACTGGGTGTGTCAATCCCTTGATGAGAAGAAAGCTCTTCCCCCTCTGACTTCCTTCTCTTGTGACTTACCAGGAATGCTGTAGAGCACAGGAGAGCTTCCAGCTTGTCCTGTTTGATTTCAGGTGGCTTGGTCCCCTCCTGGTTACTGACTGAGGGCCAAGGAGCACTGGAGGAGAGTGTTGGAGTGTGTAAGGCATGTGCACTGCCCTCCCCAAAGCTTCTTTGTTAACCAGCAGAAATCATGTTAACTCTCTACTTGATGCTTCTCTGAATGTGATCAAGCATTCTACAGGCACTAAAACTCGGTGTCAAAGCACCAAAGTAATTTATTTTACCCAGTCCATCCACACCCTCCTACTCAGGATGGAATAATGCACACCAGCTGTACTTTAGAGCCTAGCTGGCTTTGAACATTACAAAGATATAAGCTAAATTCAGGAAATTACCTTGCTAAGGGCTCATTGAAGATTTCCATATATGGTGCTTATTACTGTTATTACAAATGAATTCATGGGAAATTTAATTAAGTTCTCAAAAAGAAACAAATGGGTTTCTATCTATTAAGTACACTGGCCAAGCTTACTTTTGGCATATTTCCTTGTCCCATAAAGGTTTTCAGAACATTACTTTTCTCTGAGTAATCTTGTTACTAATTTAAGCCTTGGGGTCAGCACCAGCTCTCTGTCTAACATGGGAAATGTTGATAACTCCAGTGTGCTGCACCTGCAGCCAGGGATGCTTTAAATATTGAAGTCACTGCTCTCAAATAACACTCACAGAGGGCTCACATTTACTTTCCCTGCATGTGGCTCCTCTGTATTTCAGAGTGGATATGTGAAAACAACACCTGTGCTGGGGAGCCAAAGACTGCCTTGACTGTCCCTGCCAGGCTGGCACAGCTGAGGCACCTGGGGCTGGTTTTGTCTCCCCAGACCCCAAATCCAACAACCTGGTTAAAGATGGGAGCTCAGACCTGCCTGCTTCCAGATAAGGGCTGTGCTAATGTGGGATGATCAAAGCCGTGGAAGATGGGGTTAATCACTCATCCCTAACCTGCTAAGCCATGAGGAATCCTGCAGGAGAACACAGGCCACCAAGAGAGCTGTAGAGGGGAGTGATAGGGCAAGGGGGAATGGCTTCAAACTGGCAGAGGGACAGGTTAGATGGGATATTGAGAAGAAATTCTTTGCTGTGAGGGGGCTGAGGCCCTGGCACAGGGTGCCCAGAGAAGCTGTGGCTGCCCCATGATCCGTGGAAGTGTCCAAGGCCAGGCTGGATGGGGCTTGGAGCAACCTGGGATAGTGGAAAATGCCTTTGCCTGTGGCAAGAGGGATAGAACAAGATGACCTTCAAGGTCCTTTCAAACCCAAACCCATTCTATGGCCATATTTTGATGAAGTAGCAAATCCTTTTTGCTGTAAATCCAGAGTCTTATCTGCAAAAGGAATGTTACAAGCATGAGCAGCAGTACCAAGTCTTCTGCTTTTGTGCCCCTTGCTATCTTGCTGGTGTTCATCATCTGATCAGCGAGGGTGAGAGGGGAATGAGATTTTAGCCACATAGATCAAAATAATACCAGGCATGGAAAATGTTCTTCCTAAATCCTGCTCTGTCAGAGCAACTCCCTGTTCATCAGTCAGTGCTGACTGAATCTGCTGTGCTGAAGGTGCTTTGCACAGGCACAATCCTCACTGCACTTCAGTGAGACCCTTATTCAGCACATGGGTCAGAACACAGATGGATCTGCTGGGCTGGAAAGAAATCCAGCAAATCTTCACCCCAAATGAGAATTTTCATGCTCTGTGTATTCTGCCACTGTCTGGAAACGTAGACTGGTCTGTTTTGGAGTCCATGGTGGGGAAAGGGGCTTCTGAGACTGAACACCATTGGCACTGCACCTGACAGCTTTGAAGCCATCCAGAAAGTGATGCAGAGATCATCTGCTTTGAAACAGAAAGCTGCAGGAGGAATACTCAATCACTGCTCCATAGTGAGCATTCACTCTCTGGGAGCTTCAAACTGCATGTTACAGGCTGTATCTGCTCCCTGGAAATCTAGGTAACTTAGGAACCTTTTTTCTGAGATCCTGCCTCTCTGCCTAGGGCATGCTGCCCTAAAAGAGCAGGGGATGGGCAGTGGCTGGAGGAATGCTGTGCCTGGTCCAGCTGATAGAAGCTTGGCCAGATCTGTAGGGCTTCCTAGCAGCCTGCTGGGAAAACTTGAGGGTGAAATAATTCAATGGCCCCAAGGTGCTGTCCTGGCAGCTTGGGGGGAGGGAAGTATTCCCCAAAGCCACCCTTCAGCCATCCTTTCCTCCTAGAACTGGAAGATGCAGTGGGGTGGCAGAGATACCTCAGCTAAACTGTGTTATGTCACCAGATAACGCCATATGTGATGGTGAATACACATATATATAAACATATAATTACATTGCCCAAATTAACCTTGCCCCAGACAGTTTGGTGGAGGGGACCAGCCTGGGGTGAGACTTGGTTGCTGGAATACTGAAGCTGGCTAATTTAAAAGAGCACATTTCACATATTTGCTGCAGATTTCTGAGGACATGAGACAGCCCTCCTGAGTTTGGAGTTACAGCACAGAAAAGTGGGATTTGCTGATTGGTTGTAAGGTAAGGCTTTTTATGAATTTAGCAACAGACAGTAAATGATGTAATGCTTGGTCTCTTTGGTCTTTCTAAACCAGCTGTACACTTCTACCTCATTTATTATTTAGAGCTGATATATTGCTTTATGTGGTGAGGAATTTAAGCTCTCAGATATTGATTTGGTGAAAAATCATAGAGCCACTTTGGGTATTTGTATTTGAGCTTGGAAAAATAAGCTGTTGTTGACTGTGGAGGCTGCAGCTGCCCCAGGACATGGTCTGATCTCAGGGTGATGGAGCAGGCCAATAATATCAATAATATTTCTAATAATAATAATTGTAATGAAAAGGAGAGAGAGGAATGAAACTCAATCACTCAAACTACAATTGCTCACCACCCACTGGCCAATAACCAGCCCATTGCTGAGCAGTGGTCAGCGGCTCCCAGTTTGTGCACTGAGTGTGACATTCTCTGGTTTGGAACATCCCTTTGGCCTCTTTGGGTCAGCCTGTCCCTGCTCTTTGTGTTCCTGCTCGCTGGCAAAGCTTGGGAAGCTAAAAAGTCCCTGACTCTGTGTCAGCCCTGCTCAGGAACAACTAAACCACCAGTGTGTTACCAATGTAATGTTGTTCTCACCCTAAATCCAAAACACAGCATTGTACCAACTACTTGGAAGAGCATTAACTCTATCCCAGCCAAAACCAGTCGATTATGGATACCCAGCCCATGCCCTCCCAACGGGCAGGGATTCAGCTCAGGTAGTGTCAGACAGAAATGAGATTCTCTTGTAGCATTTCTGAAAAACCTCGTCCCTGCTTTCACTGGGAAGAAAGAGGGTGCCCTAATGAATTTTGGGCAAAATCTCTGACTGGGAATTGGAGTTAGGACAAAAGTAATTCTTTTATTTAGGGTGTGATCCTAGGTGTACTTATATCTATGTAAGATTTTTTTTTTCACTCCCAAAATGGATTATGCACATTACCAAATAAAATGTTGTGCATATTTTCATTGACTTATACTAAAATTTACCAGGACCCAGCCTGCTTTCTAGTTGGAGACTTTCAAGGGTGTAGCAAGTGCTGGACAGCCCTTGGGAGGGTGACAAGCACAGAGGAGGGTGGCAGGTGGGGTGCTCTGAGCCCTGTCCCCAGCATGACTGGCTCTCCGGGCAGGGTGGAAGCGATGCTGGCTCCCGGCGAGTCAGCAGCACCATCTGCTGCAGACGGCCCAGAACGGCAGGACTGGGAATGAAATGTGGATTTCAGGGCTTGGATGCTGAGTGCAGACCGCGCTGTGAATCACACAAACATCAGGCTGAAGGTGCTCAGTGCAGCAGCTCCCGTGCTCACCAGTGAACAGCGATGGGCTCAGCTGGTGCTCCAAGGGAAACACAAACTCCAATGTAAATCTGCCTTGCTAAAATAAGAGATGTCGTGTTTCCACAGAGCCTTTGAGGCATTTCAGATGGAAAGGAGGCAGGGGAAGTAAGTCTTCCCTAATTATAGAAGTTGGTCAAAACCTCTGATTTAATCCCAGAAAGGAGGAAGTTCAGCAGTGACCTCTGTATCTGAGAGCTACAGGACACAGCAGTTTTGGGACAGTAGTGGCACTTGGTGAGGTCATTAATTGAGAGGACTGACACTGCTGTGAGAGCTGTTTGGAAATATCTCTGCTGCCCTTTTCCACCCTGTAATTGGTAGACTGTTTTCCTGCAAAGAATGGAAAATTGAGCAATGTGCTGAAGGCTTGATCCAAAGCATATTGGTTTCGAAGCCCATCCCAAAACTTCAGCTTCAGGGGAATTCAGAGTGTACTCGTCCCAGTAAATCTTCACTTGGAACAGTAGAGAACAAATTTATTTTTCAACAAACATATAGGAGGTGCCAGACAGATGCACCAATCACCTGAAAATGTGGGTACCACGTTTTGAACTGATCTCAGCAACTGGAAATACTGTGGGAATGGTGTTGAACAGGGGCATTTTACCTCAGGGACCTGTAAACATGAATAAACTAAAAATTGCTTGTAGGTCTATATTGTGTCCTTGAAATCTTTTCTCTGGGAGGAGTGGAGGTGGCCAATACCAGCTCCTTGGCAGATTGATGAGCAGATGAAGCATTTTGAGGGGGCTCCCCTGGGCATGGCAGGATGTCTGACTCTGAGGCTGGGGATGCTGTGGGGCCCTTGGCCCTGCTCCATCTTGCTCAATGCCCAAGAGCAAAGCACAGAGCAGTGTAAGGAGACACCCCAAACAGCCTGGCTGTTGCATCTGTTTTCCAACAAGGCTTGTTCTGCACCCAGTAAGGGCAGCCCAGGGCTGTTTGGCCTATCCAGGAATGTGTGTTTCCAGTAAGCTCCTCTCATGAGAGGATGGCATGTCCAGGAAACCCAGAGCAATTTTATTTCCTCATTTCTAGACACACAAACAAAAAAACCCCAGCAAAACCCAAAAATGCTGTCAGAAACTCCCAGCAGGATAAAAAAATCTGGTGGGTGGAGGACATTGGTGAGGAGGGGCTTCGAGATGGTCCAGCAAGCCCTTGCCTGTGTGACATGGGCCAAGGAGCCCCCAAAGCACCCCAATACCAGGAGAATGCTTGGATGCCCACTACAATATCGTGCCACTACCTGAGCCAGAGAGTGCAGTCAGCCTTCTGCTGGGGCTTTGGAAAGCTGTGTCCAAAACTGGGATGAGAATTTCCTAAATTACTCTTAGCTTAAAGAGCTGCATCATAAATAAGGGGCTATTGCAAAAGTAATTTTAAATGCAGTTCTGCCTTAACCCTGTACTTTGCAAAGCCCTGTTGATGGGAGGTAGTTTTACTTCACTCTTAGTCCCACCCATCACATCCTACCCCTGATGGCCCTGCTGGAAGCAGGGCTCTACCTTATCCTCCAAGTGGAAGGTACACAGGCCTCTTAGAGAAAGCCCCAGGTTCATCCTCTGTATTTATTTTGGGGACAGGCTAAGGAAGGATCTAAGATCCTGACCTACAGTTACATCAGCTTATTCAGCTTCAGCAGCCAGAGCACGTGGCTATTAGTAATCTAGTGAAAAATGTAACAGCACTTGCTTAAAAATAAACAGCCCACTCAAAAAAGGAAGTTACAATAAATAATCTGCATGAGAGGTAGCAATAAAAACTTCATGGCTGGAGTCATAACTGGCTGTAGAAATAAATGTCTCCAGAGCAGGAGGTATTGAATACTTCCCTCCATACATCTTGCCACTGAAATTTCCCCAACTGGAAGAAAGCAAGTGCTCCCAAGCCTGAGTGCCTGGGAAGGAGACATCACTGTATTTAGAGTCACCTCGGTGCTTCTGCCCACACAACTTCCTTTCTTCAAGTCACGCTGGAGAGAGAAAATGTTTCCCTTCCACTTGCTCAACAGAGCATGGTGAGCTCATGAGCAGGAGACTTCAACTTTCAAAGGTTGAACTCGGCCCAGGGCTGATTTCCCTCGTTATTTATGTTTTCTTCAGCAGCTCCCCTGAACTTTGGCATGCTGTGCTAAACTCATATCCACCAGCTTTCACTCCTCCTCGTCTGGAAAAGTTGTTGCAAGTGGCTGTGGTCGGCCTGTGAGTAATCCTCCAGAATTACTGCAATCCCAGATAATCGGGACTTGCCAGATGAGACAGGGACAGCCCAACAGGGGGGTGGGAGAGGTTGCTGCTTACATCTTCTTTTTGCTAGTTTTGAGTAATTTCAGCTCAAAAATGTATTGCTTAAAAACTGCTCTAAAATATAGTGGTAAAAGCAGACAAACTCCCACCTGGCTTTGTACCACCAGATCCCCAGTCAAAGAGAGGACCCAAATCCCATTTCCAGGGAAGAGACCGATCCAGACCCCAATAAAGCCATGGCAATGCTGCCAATCTACTGCAGCTCTGACCTGACAGAGTTCAGAGAGTTGTTCTTAACTACAACATCCCACCCTGTGTTGCAGAGATGATATCCTCCCACACATGTTGATATTGTTCTCCAGAAGGCGTGTGGTTTTTATTGTGCTGGTAGAGTTAGATGAAACTAATGAGTCAATGGTCCCACATTTTTTAACAGATGGTTGAGATACAGCACTTTTGGTTTTAGTCAGCTGATGTGCTCCAGTGCCTCTGTGTTTTGGACTGTTTGGGATTACACCTGTAGGGAAAAGAGGCTTAAAATGTCTGTGGATGCAGACTGTGGAGTGATGGTACCTTGCTGCAGGAAGCCTTCCATGGGTTTTAAGAACCTTCAAGGAGAGTGGTGTCCTTGAAAAATAAAAAAATCGTGTCCTGAGAGTGACTGGGACATCCTAATTAGCCCCACACTGAGAGCAAGTTGGTTGCCAGTGATGTCAACCAGATTTCATTGCACACCTTCATCCTCTCTCAAGCCATGATGTTCTTATTCATGCTGAGCAGCTCCTCTCTGAGGAAGCAGTCACTGGTTACAACAGGACTACTCATGGCAGGCACCAATACTCAACATGAGTAAACAGCTGTACGTGTGTGATGGGGTGCACATGGCTCTTCAGAGGCCTCTGGTTTGCAAGTCCAGGAATGCATGCACACTAATGCCAAATTCCAGATAAATGCCCTCAAGGTTGTGTTGGCATTTCTGCAGAGCCAAAAAACAAGGGCGTTTTGTTGATTTTAGTTGGGAAGGTTTCTTCTCCTCCGTTCTGAACCGATTTCCTTCCTGTCGTTTTCTGGGTTCTGCTGACTGAGCTTAGAAGCTAGGAGAATCAATGTGTGTAAAAAACAGACCTCATGGTATCTGAATTCCTGCTTGGATGTCCCCATACTGGCAGCTCAGAGCATGGCAACCAGCTTGAGGACTGCAAAAGTTGTCAAGCACATTGCAATGCTTAGTTTTGCCGCTTTATGGATGATTCTAAGGAGTGTATTTGTAGGTTCCTGTGTTGACTGTGAAGAGAAGCCATCACAAAAGAGCTGCTTAACATCTTGGACCTATTATGCAGATTGGTCCATGCACCTCCATGGCCTCCAGGGCAGAGATGTTGGGCAGCCAAGTATGGCAACTCTCAACTGCAGGCACACCCCAGCACCACAGATTTTGGGCTCCTCTGGCACTCAGTCCACAGGTATTTCAATAAATCCCACTCTGAATTGTTTCAGAGGAGCTGGGAATGGGTGAAAGGAAAAACTTTGTTAAGAGAATGGAAAAATCCCATTGCCTATGCCCTCTCCATAGAGTCCTGGAGGTGGGAGGGTGCTTTGAGTGGCATTCGTAGAGGCTGCCAGTCCCACGTAATTCACGTAGGAAGTTTCTCACTGTTACAGTCTTCAGGGACATTTCTTCCCCCTTAGTGACCTAATTTTGGTGAATGAGCAACCGTTTGGAAGGACTTTCCTGCCTGACTTTCCAACTGCAGCTCAGAGCCAGCAGGAGCAGGACCCCGAGCTTCCCTGGTGGCTCACGGTCCAGCCACCCCAGGATTCTTCCTGGGAGCCCCCTTGCCTCTGCTGTCCTGCTGTGTCACAAGGTGACACTCCATGGACAGAATGTGACAATGTTGCTAGAATAAATAGATCCTTAAGATATTAAAGCAGCCTAAAGCAAGCTTCAGATCCCACTGAGAGTAACTGCATGTGGCTCACTGAACTTCCATAGAGCTTTGCCAAAAGAAAGTAACTTTTTTTTACACAAGGCACATGATTTTCCTTTGAAAATATGTTTACAGAATAGAGCCCATTGCTTCATCAGTCAGTGAATCCTTGATATTTTCATTTATGTGGTTTCTTATTCAACACGTGTTTGAATCATAAGACTTCTGCCCCTTTATCTGAATTTATCTACTGGGAGCATTTTTAAGAGTGAAATGTCAGTCAGGTGCATGCCAGGCATGCAACAGTTTTTTCTCTGCTCCCCAGCTCAGTTCTCTGGAATTCCCCTCTGCTTCCTTCTCATTTTTCATGTCCTCTTTCTAGCAGAGAAGAGATACAGGGTTTTCTCTGACCAAGGGAACACAGTGAGGTGCTAGGACCAGCTCCTTGCTTAGCATCTTCAATCCATTGACATCACACCAGGAGATCCTTTTGTCTCCCAGATGAGAGTCTTTGAACACTCCTCGTATTTCGTTTGCTGGTCTGTTCTGGTTTGGTACTGGAAGGCTCCCTGCAAGCTTTTGATGGATCTAAAACCTGTCAGCAGCTGGTTGTGCTGCTGAAGTGTTTTTCAGGTGGGTTTTTCCTTGGCTTTATTGACATAGCAAAGGAAGGGACAACCAAACGAGTCAGGAGCATGGGAAGCTGTGGGTGCACACCCAGACCTGTCAGCAAGCACTCCTCTTGCCCCGCTCTGGTCTGGATGTCTCTGGTTTCTGATCTCTTGTGCTGCAGCTGAATGGAGATCTGAGGATGTGGGCAAAGCTGGAATGGGAACAGAATGTCATTACTTGTGGTGAATTATTTCTTCATGCTGAGAGTAGGAGAGACCGTAAATATATGCAATGGCACAGCATTAACATACTTCTCTCTTCACAATAATAATGTAATTTTCTAGAAAATATCATAGAAATCCAGGCCAGAATTTGGATAAGTGAGATAGATATTTGTTTTTCCCACATTTAATCTTTCACTTAAAATATTACACCTAGGTGTCACCAATAGCATGATGCATGGGCAAGAATGATGACAAAGAATAAACATGGGGGTGGTGTGATGCTGAGCAGAGGCAGCTTGATGTTTGGTGGTTTAGGCAAGGCGTGTTTAGGACCAAAACACTGTATCTAAAATATATGATCTTGCACGTATGCCCCTGTGAGGTGCCCCAGAACGTTCTCCTGGCTGCTGTGTGCACTGACATCACAGGCAAATGTAGCTGCTGGCACTGATGCCTGTGTCACATGTGTTGTATGAGAGCAGGGCAACATCTGGCAGTAAGTACTTCAGGCCCCCGATCAGAAAATTGAGTGTAAGAGGAAATGTGGTGGTTCTGTTGTCTCCTGGGTGGTTTAAGAAAATAAGACAGACTCAAGAACAAAACTATTTCTTAATGAGGCCTACATGATCTTTCCAGTATTAGCACTGCAATGAGCTCAGACAGCATCTCCCCAGAGTGCTGACGTGGGGTTTCAGATGTGTCTGCAGTCAGCAAAGGCATCACCCTGCTGCTGAGGTCCAGGGCAGAGCCCTCCCCATCACCCAGGGAGCTGAGGGACACGGTGGCTTCAGCTCAGCCACACAGCAAACCTGGGAAGGGGACACAGCAGACCTGGGAAGGCCAGCACATGGTGACATCTTTTTTCCTTACATTTGGATGTGCTGAATTTTACTGGTGATGCCCAAGCTGGGCAAGAATCCTGTTCACTCACCAGCAGTGGAAGAGGAGCTGCAGTGCTAACGAGGCCTGTGACTTCCCATTAATTACAAGGTGCTGTGATTGCACATTTACATTTGCTGATGCTGATGGTGTCTTTCAGAAAAAGCTACAGAGGATTTTACATGACTTTCAGCTGGAACACGGTGTCACCAACACTCCCCCTCCCAGGCTGGTGGAGCAGTTCTGATTGCTTGCAACACTTTATTAATAGACTTGCTAACATCAAGGAAAGGTTGATGAACACTTAGGATACAGGAAAGTGCCAGTGACTGCACCTTGTGCTGCTTCTGCTAATAACGTGTAGAAATTATAAATAATGTATTTTTATTTTCTGCCTGAGACAAGTTAGTGTCACTAATGGGTGGCCCTTCCTTGGCCTTTCAGAACAGCATTCAGCAGCCCTGACCTCTCTGATGCTCACACCAGGGCAGGGACAGGGGACTGTGTACTTCTTGCTCCATGGCTTGGCAAGAGTCAATTTCTGGTGGCAGAAACCTGAGGGCTTTCATGTCTCAAACAGAAAGAGACATGAATTTCTTTTCCCAAAGAAACCCTTATTCCAGAGGTGATATCTGACCTCGGGTGCATTGCTCTGGAGGGGGTTATGAGAGTTGGTCTCAACCAACTCTCATTTGATTCTTCCTCAGCAAGGACATCACAGTGGCTTGAGTAGTGCTTTTTGTACTTGCAGTGGATGGGAAATGCAGCTGGTTAAAAACCCTTCTTCATGGGGAGGAAGATGATTTTCCATGAAAGGCTAGATAGATATTGAGGTGCCTTGTAATCACCTGGCATGAACAGGGCAAAATTTAGCTCTTTATAAGAAGCAGGACTTGAGTTCCTGGGCTTGGACAGCACCTTCTCCAGGCTTTCCACACAGCTTGAGCTCTGATCCTACTGTGCTTGTAGCCCCCAGTACACCCCTGGATCCAGTAAATCCAGCCACTGTTGGGGAAAATGAAGTGAGATAGGCTTTATCAGCTCCAGACAGAGCAATCTACTTCAGAAATACCTCTCCCCTGATAGGGATCAGGTCTAACTGATACAGGAACTCCCACTGGTGTGTATCAGGGCATCTGTGAGCCACAACATGGAGCCTCCTCTTTGCCTTTATTGAAATTGAAAAGATTTCCGGAGGTTCTGACAGCAATCAGACTAATTAGCTGGATCTAACTAACTAACAACTAATTAGCTGGATGCAGACAGGGGTGTGAGGCAACTGCTGGGTTCCTTGACACTCAAGGCTGATCTGCACTGCTTGGATGCCAAGGGAAGGTGGATTTCAGGTAACTTTGGCTATTCTAGACTCAACCCTTCCAAGGAGGCTTGACTGGCTGCTGAGCAAGGCCTTTGTGCTGCAAATAACTTCACCTCAAGGCCTGCTGTGCAATGATTTTCTGTGGATATCACCAGACAGTTTCCTCCATTCCCCCACAGCTGTACAGAGTGTACTTTTCACTTCATTTTACCCCAGTAATGGCATTAACTGCTGGGAAAGCAGACAACATGAGCTGCAGGTGTGGCTTTGTGACTGACGAGCTCCTTGGAGAGGAGTCAGCTCACTTCAGCCATATCCATGAAAGCTGCTCTGCCAGATGATTGAGGCCATCTGAAGCAGTTTGAGTACCCAGCTCTCATGCACTGCATCATTGGGCAGGTGTGGAAGGCTAAGCCGTGTGTCTGCTCGTGGATTCAAGGCACTGAGCTCTGTACAGTTTGATCCAGGCTGTGCTATTCTGTGTCAGCCGTCCCCATACAGAAAGGAGCATTGGTGCTTCCCAAAGGACTGGGTTGGCACTGATGGGAACGGGTGCTGGATGAGCACAGAACTAAGGGAAGTGTGGGGGAACAGTTGATGGAGGGATGCAAACAGAGGGGCAAAACCACAAAGGCATTTTACTGGGTAAGCTACCTCGTTTTTTGCTTCTTGTGCACACATATTTGAAGTAAACGTTTAAACTCCTCCCTGGATTTGCACTAAGGGAAGGGACATCCCTTCTTCATGGCTGAGTGGCCTTTCTTCACAAGCAGGACGTGGGCCCAGTGGATTCACATTCAGCATGTTGGATTGGGCTAACAGCCCTTCAACTCCCCTTTTCTTAATGAAGCCTCGTTAAAGAAAAAAGAATCCTCTGGAAAATTATCCTTTCCAGGTGGATGGAGGCAATGACATGGCCTTACAAAGCCTCTTCAGATCAAATGGCAGCCTGCTGAGACAATAAGGGAAAAAAAAGTATTACATCCCTGTGGGGATCTGAAGTAGGCACACATTCTGAGCAAAGCATTTTATGATCATTCAAGAAGAGTTTTGGGAAGCTTTTTTTTTTTAATATGGGCAGCTTTGATCTCAGCTATACATAGTTTTGGCCCTTGATGCTGCCAATTACCTCTGTATAATATGGATTTAAAATACTTGCCACACTGTCTTGCTAGCTGAAGGCATCCTTTTTGTACATCCAAGAGTGTGAAAAGTAGCACAAAAAAAATTCAGCAAATTGGCCTTTATCCTTTAAATCCTCTGCTTCAAAAACCCCACAAGTCTCAGCAGGCTTTATGCACTAAAGACTTTTTTATTTTGCTTTGGATTTGTGATTCTCTCACTGCTTAATTTTTGTTTGAAGACAAACTCTTTAGGTGGTGACATAGAAATGTAGAAATATAGCAGATGAGGGAAAAAAAGGGGATTTCAGGTGGAGAATATTTTCGTATTTATTAGAATAATATTTGATATTCTGATTTCAGGTGAGTAATTGAAGACATTTGAGGAGGGTTTAGTTTCATGATGTGTGTAAAGGCCTGTTGGAAAGCAGAAATATGAAAGTCTTGGTATTTGAACTCATTGTGACTAATATTCCTATTTCTAATGTGAAAAAAGTCTTGTTCTCTTCAGATAGTGCTTGTAATGAAATATCTCAAAAGACACATAAAGCACAGGAATCATTCATGGGATTGTATAAGGCTGAGAAAGTTTTTACTAAAAAATCTTTACTTTTTCCATTCCAAACTATTATTAGACAGTGGGAAAGGAAACAAACACCTTCCCTCTAGATTGATGAAATTGTATATTTTAAAAACGGGCTGCGATTTTAGTCTCACCTTTTATAACAGGATTTTTGGGAAGCAAATTTAGACCTGAGTGTTGTTGATGTGAAGATGGCTCCATTTCTCAGGAAAGCTGAGGAGAATAAGGCACCACAGACCAGGGCTGCTGGGCCAAGTCCCCTGTTCTCAGTGCTCTTTGCTCCTGGTTAAAAGCAGTTTCTTACATGTCTCTACAGGTTGTACTGGTTTAAATGCAACAGGGGAAGTTTGGCAGAGGTCTACAGTTTGCTTTTCACTTTAAAGCAGTCCAGTTAAACCAGTGCCAGTACTTAGGGCAAATGTATTTAAACCAGTTAACTCTCTAATCAGTTTAACTACCACTGATGCTGTACTGAATTACATTAAATCAGCATAAGTGAGAGTTTAACCTGGTTTATCTACGTCTGCTCTGGCCTTTGCACCAGTTTAATTAACTGGATTTGCAATGCCGTGTTGGCCAGATGAGGTTTGGCCTCTCAAACTTTATTCCACAGAGGTTTGCTGAGTTTCCAGCCCTTGTTGCCAGCCTGTCCATGGCCCTGTCTGAGTGCCAGTCTGTGATACCTGCTGGGTTCCAGCTCTGGCTGCTTCTGCCCACAGAGAGCTCAGCAGGTTGAGCCTGCCCTCCTCGAGAAGCAAGACCCAAATGATTTCCCACTGGAGGAAAAGCGCTCTGGTCCCCAGGAGTAGCTGATGACACACAGCCTGCTGCCAGCCCTTCTGACCCTGTTCTTGGCCTTGGATTTGTCATTCTCAAGGCAGTAGCTCTCAGAGCTGTTCAAGCTCAGGAGAACCTCAGCTTTCACTCAAAGAAAAGGCCAGCTCCCTACTTGTCCCCTTGCAAATGCACAGTCACCCCTTCCCAGCTGACTGGGTGTTACTGGCTGGAAGCCCAGTTCAGAGCCTGTCAGATCCTGATCTCCAGGCCAGGGACTGAAGGTAGGAGTCCCCAGACTCTCCTCTCCATCCTGCAAGTCCTGTCCCTGAATACCTCCCCAAACCATGCAGGACTGACCATTTGTCCCTGCAGAGGCAGCTGTGACCCCCCCACACCCTCTGTTTGAACCCAGGAACATCTGCCTCGAGCACCAGGCTCAGTCTCTGGCGTGGAAATCATGAAGGCAATTCTTTTGATGAAGAACCAAAAGGAATGACTTAATCCTAGTCTAGGCTTTTTTTTTTTTTTGCCCTAAAGCCAAGTCAGAATGACATTGCTCTTTCAGCTTCTGTTTGTGCCACCACTGCTGTTGCTAACCAGTGTCATGAGTTAGCATCTGGAAAGAGGAACATGTGAAAATCAAAACAAGGATATTGAACAAGAGAGATTGTCCAGTTCCTCCTTGAATTCTTCTGTTACCTATCCAAATATGGCAGAGATGAAGAAAGGGAGGACTAGGAATTAGTGAATGATTCATTAGAGTAACATAATTCATTTGAGAGCTCCAGCTGCAGAATTAATCTCCTTCAGTTCTGCTGATAAAACCACCCTGGGACTGACAGGGTTTCAGACTTTGTTCCAAACTGATGACACATTCTTAGAAACTATATTTTAAAATATGAACTCTCCTTATTTCTCCTGGTGTATTCACGTAACAAGGGGGCCCATTTTCAATCTGAGAACACCAAACTTTTTTCTAAGAGAAGCAAATGCAAACTTTGCAGGGAAATTATTAGACCTGGCAATAACATCTTGTGTGGGGCAGGCTGTGGAGAGCAAGGCTGTCCTGCTGAGATGTGGGGTAGCTGGCCTGTTCTCCCTCATAAAACAATTTTTTGGATTCCTTCTCAAAACATCTGGTTGTTTCTGGCTGTCTAGCAAAGCCCTGCATGAAAACTGACAAAGCTTGGAAAAATGATTTCGCTGTATGTGGCTGCTGGTTTTCACATGTGTCAGAGATATGTCTGGTGCTGCCCTTGTGACAATCAGGCTAAATGATAATTCTTTGCAAAACTGTACCTGGCATATGCACAGCAAAGCAGCAGTTAAATGTCCATGAGTTTCATCCCTCTCAGGCATTTTCCACCCTAAATGGAAGCAGGATTTCCTGTCTGTTACACTTCTGAGGTCCTGTCTGTAGGGAGCTGAGAGGAGATTGTTTGGTTTCTTTTCCTGAGTGGGGAAAAGAAAGCTTTGGTTTGAAAGCAGAAAGGGTGAAAACTGCACCTTATTGGAGAAAAAGCTCAAGCAGCACCCAGGGTAGGCAGAAACTGTGATAAAATAAAAGTGTGTGGGTATCACCAGGAGGGAGCTGAAGTCCAAAAGAGGGAAAATGTACCTTGCCTGGGCAAAGAGATGGGATGGCAGCTGGGGAAGGAAAGAGATGGGTGAAAGGCTGGGGGTCCCCTGTGTGGCTGGAGAAAAAGGAACTGGGACAAGACATGAGAGACTGGAGATGGGAGATTTTAACTGGTGTTATATGTGCTTGGTGGAGCAAAGAAATGAGACAGGGATGTTCCTGTGAGACTCTACAGAATCTCTCCATGGCTACTGGAAGCTCTCACTTAAATGCCCCCTTCCCTTCATACTCAATACTGAAAGCTTTTACCAAGTCTTCTGCCTTGTAGGGAGATAGAGAACGTTAACTTCTTGTCTTTTATTCTGCAGGGGTAAATTGAATTCTCTTCACGAATTTCACAGTGTACAATGCAGACTAATAATGCAAAAGTCTGGGAACTTTCTACAAAATTAAATCACATGTCTGTTTATTTTTTATTTTGAATAGCAGCATTGACTGCTTCCTTTCTGCTTCACATGAATGCACAAATAGTTGGTGCGGGGGAATTCTTGCACGGGCATGCTAAAAGTCACTTAGTGCATGGGCATGTTATAATGCATCCCTCTTATAGCATGCCCATGCAATAAGTCACTTATAGCACACCTGTGCAATAACTCACTTATCGCATGCCCATGTAATATATGACTTATCACATGGCCTTGTAATAAGTCACTTATCGCATGCCCATGCAATAAGTCACTTATCGCATGCCCATGCAATAAGTCACTTATAGCACGCCCATGCGATATGTCACTTATAGCATGCCCATGCAATAACTGACTTATAGCACGCCTGAGGAGGAGGTGTTGGAGATCTGCCTCTGCTTTGCCATAGCAGGTCGATAAGTCATCAAAGCAGAAGGGAAACAGGGGGGTGTTTGCTGTAGGTGAGGGGAAGCAATGGTGAGGGAGAGGCCGGCTTGTGTAACCGGTGGGTGGTACCATGGTGGGGAGAGGTGTCAGAACAGCTGCAAGGACAGGGAGGCCCTACCTAGCTGATTCAGGAGAGCAGATCTCTGGCAGTCCTGACTGAAGGGAGCACTGAAGCAGAGAAAGGAGGGGAAAAGCAATGTGGCCGTTATCTCAGAGCTGATCTGGTGGCTAAGGCAGAGGCAGCTTCCCAACAGCCCTGTGCGTCCCAGCCCGGCAAAGGCAAATGGCCTGTCTGCCCCTTCACCACCCCTGTCTTGTTGTGGCTGGATTCTGTTGGGTTGCATGGCTCTGCCTATGTGTCTCTGTGTGCCCTGAGGTCAGCCTATGGCTATCTGGGAAGAGCCTTCTCCATCCAAAACTACCATAATGCCACCAAGCTCCTTGACTTATGGCGACCACAAAGGAGATGGCTACTTCCTTTCCTCTTCACATGAATGCACAAATATTTGGTGTGGGGGAATTTTTGCAAACTGGGTACTCTGCTGAGTTGTGTGTCAATTTTTTACCTACTTATAGAGATATCGCTCTATGTTGTTTCTCCCTGCTGTCAACTAGAGATCCCCAGACTGTGGTCGGAGTAACATTACTGATGGGAGAACCATTTTAAATGGTACTTGTCGGCTAGGAGAAGAAGAAAAATACAAATTATGAGAATTATGAGTATATTACAAATAAGGGAATTGCAAAGAGTAATGGGGGGAAAAAGTAGCAGCTCTGCTCAATGTGCTTGCTGCACATTAAATTTTGTACCCCATGGTATCTGAAAAGCATTGCTGAAATCACAGGAAATATTGCTTCAGAATGAGGAAGAGCTGTGTCTCCTGATAAACCCTTTCTCAGGAGCTGCACAACCAGAGTCCTTCAGTGTCCTGAACCTTCGTGCTGCTTTCTCAGTCTTGATGGGAACACACTTTAAAAAGGAGGATTTGCCCAGTAAGGTGAACACATTTTAATGGCTTTAGCAAAACCAGACCCGTCATTTGCAAAATAACTGAACAATGCTGACCCAGTGTCTACATGGCACTGGGGAGCCCAGACACAACTGCTCATGGCTTTTGAGGAGGTTGTGTTAATTTGAGTGAAAAATGAGACAGAAGTGTCCCATAAACACTGAGACTGTCTTTATTGCTGGGTTAATTTCCAGCTCTGGAAAGGACTTAGCAAGGACTTGCTTTCAAGCAATAGAAAAACCAAGCTGAGCATTCCCTGTGAGCCCTAAATCTGAATACAAGGCTATCCCTTATGAAACCTGACTTTACCTCCTAGAAAGTGTTTGGGACTTGCTTCTAGGCCATTGTCCTTTTTGGAGTGACAATTCTACAGAAATACTTCCTAGTAAGAGTCTTAGCAGGATTATGCCATGATGTGAACACTAGACTGAAGTTCATGTTCTGCCACTGATTTGATGTTTGACAAATGACCCTTCAGTGTTTTGTTTTTCACTCTGCTAAACTGGGTAATTGTTCTTGCTCACCTCCCTAAAGCAGTCTGACATTCATAACTAGAACACAATCAACAGAGCTGTACAGAATTCCAGCTATAGAGTGTAACTACAGAAATCTGAACCTTGAAGCAACATAATAGTCACTTCATCTTAAATTCTACCTGATATGTATTTTGGGGTTAATTTAATTTTCTTTATAGCAATTTAATTGCAATGTTGGCATAAAAAGATTAATTTTTAAGCACTCTTTTTGTTTTGGGGCATGCTTACGAATTAGTATCCTGCTTAGGCACAGTGGAAGTACTGTTCTTTCACCCTGAAAGATGAACTCTAAAATGATATTATGAACACGGATGACACCTATTATGAATAGAACACTTTGTATGACTCAGCAAAGCAGTGTCAAGGTCCCAGCTAGCCCAGGTGCAATGAGAAATTGCCTCGATCTGAACACCAGATAAAACTTTGCCTTGCACAGAGGTTGCAAGACAGAAACAAAGGATTCATGGTCTGATGAGAAGTAAACCAGATTCCTTTCTCCCTGGGAGCTGCACACAGCTCCTGCTGAAGCTGTGGTAACTCAAGTGAAGCAGCATTGCCTGGGATATGTATTTGCATAAGAGATCTTTGCTCTTTAGAACTAGTGCTATAATTAAAACAGAGCTGAAGGCTCATAAGCTGTACATTTTGAACAGCAGAAGAGAATATCTCATTTTTACACCTGGAAAAATAGAAGCAAAATCATTGCAAAGAGATGAGTCCTGCTGTTTACTGCCTTCATCAAATCATGGAGTGATTCCTCACTTATGAAAATACAGCTCCCCAGCAACACCCCCTAACCCACAGAGGCTCAGGCTGTAAATGTAGCCTAGCAGTGGGTTTATTCTAAGTTGTTTTTCATTGTTTGTTGGTTGCCTTTTTTTTTATCCCCAAAGCACTGTTAGCAAGCCTACTCCTCTGTCGAGCCATCCCAGCCATCTGCCAATGTGGGCTCAAAAGAACATTCTTCAGGGCATTATCCAATTTGTTGTATCTGATTCATTAAAGTAATTACACTTGCTATTAAGTCATTGCTTGGAGTTTGGCAGCTGCATAATAATCTGAGACTTAAATTTCTGAAGCAAGCTAAAATTCTTGGGTTTGTTTTATCAAATCCTCACATTGCCTGAAATGAGCAGGAGTCCTGGCTGCCCAGGTGTGAGCAGTCCCTGGTGCAGCACTGAGCAGCTTTGGCAGTTGTGATGGAGGAAAAGGATGTATGGAAAAGATATTTTTCCTGGTTTATCTGGTGTGTTAGAGTCACTGGTGTTCCACTGGCACAACACGAGTGGTGTGATTTTAGCTGTGATATGATGGCACCACAATTATTAGGCATCAGTTATCAACAGCATCCTCAAATGTCCCAGGCCTCTGAGTTGTGCTATGACTTCATTAAGTGAGGCCAAAGCTCTGGGAAAATGCTGTGGATGAAATTCTCTATGGAATTTCTGTACTGAGGGGGGTCCCTGCCATCCTAATGTCACAGTAGGTAAGGGGACAGGAAAGAGCTGGGGAAGGTTTCTTGCTCTCTGTGTTGTACATTAGAGATTACATTAGATTACAGGTGTCCTGAGTCAGTCAGTGCTGACAGAAGGCCCCTCGTGAGCACAGGGACAGAGCCCCATTCCTGACATCCATCTTCCTGCAGCACCAACCCCCAAACTGAAGAAAACAACGAAGGCCAAACAGGATCATTTAACAAGTTCTGAATGGGACCCTCCACCTCCAGGGTCTTTGAACCCCAGGAAGGACCAACACCATCACTCACAGGGGCTGAGCAGGCACAGGACATCTCTGATCCCTGACACCATCCCAATCCTCCCGTGCTGAGACCTCCTTGCCACCCTCCCACCCAGCCCTCCCTCCTTGGCTCTCCCTGGGACTGGCACCTGTGTGGGTACAATGGTGGGTGGCAGAGGCTCTTCCCACCTCCATGTTCTGAGATTATCTACTCTTAGTGTCCCAAACATGCCAGGAGCCAAACTGGAAGATGAGATGGCATTAAAACATTTCTGCTGGAAATAACTGAAGCCCAGCTGGCTTCGAATGTTCCACTTTACTGAATCTTTTTTTTTGCCATGTTTATGAACTTTGGACTTTTGATAAAAGCAGATAAAATTCCAAGGAAGCCACTTAGAGCTGTCAATTCTTGTGCTGGGAACTTAATTGGAGAAGTGCAAAGTCCTGGGATGCAAATGCTCATTGCTTTTGTACCTGTCAAAGTAAGTTACAATAAATGTCCCATGCTCTGTCACCACTTGATCTCTGCTGTGGGCATTCAAACCCATCACACCCTCCCCTCTGAGCTCCTGGCAGGGCTGATTCCTGGCTCTGCAGCAGTGCAGGAGGGTTGTTTGCAGCTGGACACCTGCTCCCTGTGCTGGATGTTCCCAAGGGGAGATAAGAGCCCTTTGTGCTTCTCCCTTCCAGTACCTGAAGGGAGCCTACAAAAAGACAGAGAGGGATTTCTTACAGGAGCCTGTAGTGACAGGACAAGGGAGAATGGATTCAAACTGAGAGAGAGCAGGTTTAGACTGTATGTGAGGAAGACACTGTTCCCTGTGAGGGTGGGGAGGCACTGGCACAGACAAGCTGCGGCTGCCACATCCCTGGCAGTGCCCAAGGCCAGGCTGGACGGGGCTTGGAGCAGCCTGGGACAGTCGAAGGTGTCCCTGCCCATGGCAGGGGGTGAACGAGATGGGCTTTAGGGCCCCCTCCAACCCAAACCACCCCACGATTCTGTGGCTTTAGGGACACCGCAGCGCTTTGTGAAGCC